>OY992877.1:208806323-208986323 GCA_963921405.1 Cepaea hortensis | reverse complement strand
ATATACAGTTAAAGTCAGTTGCATATCCTCTAAATACTAAATATATACAGTTAAAGTCAGTTGCATATCCTCTAAATACTAAATATATACAGTTAAAGTCAGTTGCATATCCTCTAAATACTAAATATATACAGTTAAAGTCAGTTGCATATCCTCTAAATACTAAATATATACAGTTAAAGTCAGTTGCATATCCTCTAAATACTAAATATATACAGTTAAAGTCAGTTGCATATCCTCTAAATACTAAATATATACAGTTAAAGTCAGTTGCATATCCTCTAAATACTAAATATATACAGTTAAAGTCAGTTGCATATCCTCTAAATACTAAATATATACAGTTAAAGTCAGTTGCATATCCTCTAAATACTAAATATATACAGTTAAAGTCAGTTGCATATCCTTTAAATACTAAATATATACAGTTAAAGTCAGTTGCATATCCTCTACAGGACGTTTGCAGTTAACACCAGCATTTAAAAAAAATGTTTGCTGTTGTTAATATCTTGGTAAGTTTACGTTTAATAGTTTTCCATTGCTTTCTGAACGACAGGCACCCATACCATTTCGTAAAAAAACCAGCGCAACGCGGTCTGCTGTCAAATCGCGCGCAGCTGTGTTTCGAACCCGGGTATACTGGATCACGAACTGCGTCCGTAACACCTTCGCCAAGGAGAACAGCACTAAATATATAGTCATTGATATTGCTCGAATGTGCAGTATATTATCTCCACGGTAATCTAAGATTAAAAAGAAAGTCCTTCTGTTTGCATTGCAACGGCTGGAATCGTCTAATCGATAATCTTTCGATATATTTGAGCATCAATTATTATTCGTCAAACACAGTATGAAAGACACATTTCGAGTATTGTGTAAAGTCTTCTTCTTGTACTTCAATTAGTATAAGATTTTCTGTCTTTAGACAGATTTCAATTTGTGTAAGGTTTTCTTCGTTTTAGAAAGATTTCATTTTGTGAGAGGTCTTCACCCTTTGGATAGATTTCACCAAAGGTTACTGGTCTCATCTGGGTGTGGGTAGGTTTTATTTTCAAACATTTTTGGCATATAAGTGACATTAAGGCCTACTCTTTATTATTTCCTAAATCGTGGAATTTTTAACATGCATAATTTGCACACCTAACTCCCCCTGTTTTCTGTCCGTATCCGAGTAGACTAGGAATTCGATCTTACCATGTACGACGGCACGACTACTATCACCGGAAACATGTTTTATGTCTTTTGCAGGACATTGCTAGCAACCCCAGTTGGATTTATAGACAATTTTTCGTTTATTAATTTGCCATTGCTTCCTGAAAACGGAGTGAACTCACTTGTACAAAATTCCATCCATGTTTTGGGATTCTAACGCAATTCGCTCTGAGTCTAAGCCTATAAGTGATGCCATTCCCGTGGCTGTTCTATTACATATTTAAAGTAAATTTCTGCTGACAAATAAGAGGACAAGCACCTGCAATAGAAAATGCTGTTCCTGTTCTTATTTCATTAAATGTTTTCAAAAGATTTATGTGTAACTTAGCTGATTGGTACTTTGCCGTCTTGATAGCCGATAGTTGTAAACTGGAGTTATACCTCTCCATAGCAAAAAGCCTGGGCTGAATTTAGAGACCATGTGTTGCCCATGCAGCATGATCCCTCAATCGACCTGCCTAGTTTACTCCAGAGGCAAGGTAACACCAAGACAAGCTACAGAAGCTGCTGGATCAGTAAAGCAATGTTCTAACTGTCCACCTGTTTGATCTTCCATCCTAGACCAGTTGCCGACCAAGGCTTAGGGCCTAGTCTGCTCTGCCATGACATTTCGTCTTGAGATTGCGGTTCTTCGCACAAGGATAAGACTTGTATCCTCCAATTGCGTTCCTCCACCTTAAGCCGTTGGCACTATGTTGGGTGTCGTGTTTGGTGAGCGCCGCCCAACATTCGGAGCTAACAGAAAGCAGGTAGTGCCGTCTACTGTCAGTCGCAAACTCAAGCACACCTGACTAAGGCCTAACTTTGGTAAATTACCCACATACTTTTATTATATATTCTGATGCATTTTGTTTTATCACAAGTACACATAATGTATCGCTTTTACATCTTACATGTTCATATCGTGTTTCTATATTTATTAGCAGCATGCAACAATACATTTGAAGCATGAATTTCAGAGCTCTATCTTTTCTGTTCCAGATATTTATGTCTGTCGTCTGTTGGCGATGCTCCCAGGAGACAGGTAAGGCAATTAACTGTTTGAGTTTCGTTTCATTTGTTTAAGAGGTCTTCCTTCTTGTATTTATTCTCATGTCTTACAAACATGTGTTTTCTTTCATCAACATCATATCCATCATCATTATCATAGTCATCATCATCATCCAATTTTGTCGTCAAGCGCCCGATGGGTGGCACTGGATAGTGCCAAACCGTGTGAATGTTTCCGTATCCTTTCCTCTTCTTGGTAGCCACGGTAACTCAGTGGTTAGAGAGACCGCCTATCGGTCATGTGATCATGCGTTCGAATCCGCATCGGTACGAAATTTAAACAATTGATCTGGCTTCCCAGGTCGACCCAGCCTATAAATGGTACCATGTAATGTTTTGGGAAGTAAAGGCGGTCTGTGTTATACTGACCACATCATCCAGCAATTGCTGATTGGTCTGTCAAATATGTGTTTAACATCTTATCGTCGTTACTTATTTACTTATTTAATGACTTTTTCATTGGCACATTGCCGTCTTGACAGACGATAGTTTGTGCTTCAAAAAGGCATAACTTTTACCCATGGCGGTAGCGAATGTGACTGATAAGGCCAAATCGATCTGTAAATGTTCGTTCACAGTGGGTGCATGTGAATACGTGGTTATTGCCTCTCCATAGCACAAAGCCTGGGCTAAAATATAGAGATCATGTGTTGCCCATGCAGCCTGATCCCTCTCTCGGCCTGCCTAGTTCACTCCAGAGGAAAGGTAACACCTCTACATCTGGAACAAGACAAGCTGCAGAAGCTGCCGGATCAGCAAAACAATGTTCTAACTGTCCGCCTGTCGGAGCTTCGATCCTAGACCAGCTGCCAACCAAGGCTCTGGGCCTGGTCTACACTGCCATGACATTTTGTATTTAGGTTGCAATTCCTCGCACCAAGGTAAGGCTTGTACCCTCCCAATTGCGCTCTTCCACCCGAAGCCGTTGGCACAATGTGAGGTATCGGGTTTGGTAAGCGCCGCCAAACGTTCGGCGCTAACAGAAAGCAGGTAGTGCCGTCTACTGTTACACGGTAGCTCAGACATATGACTAAGACCTGACACCAATATGTGCAGTAGCGATAACAAAATGGCTGCCCGTTATCATCTTGCGGTGTGAAAAAACAACGAGGCGTTATTATTTTTGTGGGCAGAGGGTGTGAAACCATGGGACATCTACAGAATAATGATGATTCAGTATAGAGGCAGTTGTATGAAGTTGGGGAAAGTGTATGAATGGGTAGAACGACTTCAAAATGAAATACAGAACGTTATTATTGAACCGCGTTGTGGGCGTCCTGCAAGTATGGCAACCAACACAGTTAAACGGCAGATGGACCAGCTAGTCCATGACAACTGGTGACTCTGTCAAAAACTGTCATTTACTGCCTATAGTGCCTTGCGGTGTAGGACAGGGGGGTCTTGAGCCTAAGGAATTAAGGCCACATGTCTAGTGCAGTCGTCGCGAATTGTGCAGGTTAGAGTTTTCTTTTTGCCCCGGACAGAAAAAACTCCACGCCTTACCGAGGATTCGAACCCGGGTCTCCCGAAGGAGAGCCCGGCATTCTAGCCACTCGGCCAGCCGCTTCTAACTGGTGACTCACTACTGATAAAATAAATAAGGATTTCAACACGAGTCACGGCATTAGAAAGTAAATTGTACATGACGACTTCGGTTATTGGAAATTGTGTAGCAGATGCGTCCCAAGATAGCTTTCTAAGGATCATAAACGTCAGAATTGTCAGACATATTTTGACCCGCATACTCGAGAAGGAGATGCATTTCTCCATCAAATTGTGACAGGAGACCCGCCTCATGCATCATTACGAACATGGCAGTTAAAGGCATTTTTGTGCAATGGAAACACCCGTTGTCTTCGGTTAAGAAAAAAATCAAGACGCAGGATTCTCATAATGATAATCTTTTGGGATATCAAGGGCCCTACAATGGCGCTTTTAAACATAAGGAGTGAAACTGTGACAAATTCTCGATACAGTGACATGCTAAGGAAAATATTGGAACCTGTGATACAATGGAAGCGTTGGGGACTTCTCTAAACAGGAGTATTATTGCTGCACGACAACACACGATCTCATACGGTTGTGCATTCAGTGGATACACTACATGCTCTACAATTTGAAGTCTTGAAACATCCAACACACAGTCCGATATGAACACTATTGGACTTTCGCATGTTTTGCACCTTGACAGAATATATGTGGGGTCAGAGGTTTGCAGATGACAACTAGTTAATGAAGTTGGTGCAACATTTGTTTAAGGCCTCTACCAAACACTTTGTTTTCCTAGAAGGCATGAACAAGCTAGTGGGCAGGTGGTTCAAGTGTTTTGCTAGGCAGAGTGACTATGTTGAGAAATAACACACACTCATTTCTCGTTTGCGTTATTGCAAACAAGAATGTCAGTCATAAAACTGATGTTTCTGAATGACTTCTTTCAGTACTCTGAATATTCTTTGTATGGGTAATTTTCTCAATTAAAAATTTAAACCGCGCAACCTGCTGCTTATAATTTTGTATCGTGCGCAACGTGCAAACTAGCGTTTTCAGTCCTTGTCCGAGAATTCTAGATGTCCAAGCCATTAACGGGGGATCAGTGGGAAGTACGCCATCCTTATCTTATTGTATAAGGATGAAAGAGAGGGGCAACCTACATCTGCTGTTCTATATCTGCTATTGTGTAAGAATGCAGGAGTGATACCACATAGACCTGCCCTAGCATAGTAAGAAAGCAGAAACAATCTTAGAAAAGGAGGACGCCAAAATGTGATATAACAAACAAACAAACCAACCAAAAAACAAACAAACTTTATTTTCAAACGCAGGCCCGTCTAACATTCTGCCCTTCTATCACTCTCTTTCATACATTATATCATTCACACATCATTCAATGCTAACTGAAAACAGCAACAATATAAAAGATATGCATTATAAAGGCATGGGGAAAATAAAAAATCAATACTACACGACTCAGTAATAGTAATGACAGGTGTGGCAGTTGTTATTAGCTATGTGGAATATACTGGCCTACCAAAAGGGGCCTGGCTGTTATACTAGGGTTTTATTATTATTATACAAAAGAAGGGAAAGTGCTTAACAAAGTTGATAAATTTAAATACCCAGGACAAACTATAACAACAGATGAAAGATTCGTGATAGAGATTAAGAGCATAATCGGTCAAGTAAAAACTGCATATTAGAAAATCTTATGAAATACGTAACAATCATAGAATACACGCGTGAAAAAGTTAATACTGGAATTGTTATGAAACACCTGTTTTGCAGTATGAAAGTTAATTAGGCAACGTGAATTAATAAATAAGGAAGAGTTTGGAAGCAACAGAAATGTGGTTCTTGGGACGAATGATGCGAATACGTTTGGCGGCCAGAGTAAATTACAATACTTGTCTGGAAGACTGAATGGCACCTAGTTTATAAAATGGTGTTACACCTCTCCGTAACACAAAGCCTGGGTTGTATTTAGAGACCATGTGTTGCTCATGCAGCATGATTCCTTTCTCGGCCTGCCTAGTTTACTCCAGAGGAAAGGCAACACAAATGCGTCTGGACGAAGATAAGCTGTAGAAGTTGTTGGATCAACAAAGCAATGCTCTAACTGTCCGCCTATTTGAGCTTTCATCCTAGACCAGTTGCCGATCAAGGCGTAGGGCCTGGTCTGACCTGCCATGACATATAGTCTCGAGATTGCATTTCCTCGCGCTATGGTAAGACGGGTACCCTCGAATTGCGTTCCTCCGACCTAAACCATTGGCGCAATGTGGGGAATCGGGTTTGGTGAGTGCCACCCTACATTCGACGCTAACAGAAAGCAGGTAGTACCGTCTACTGTTATACGGTAGCTCAGTCATATCTGACTAAGACCTGACTGTTTGGAAGAGGCTAATGAAAATAGGATATGTTAAGAGGACAAGAGAACTGATGCTGGATTGATTGCGAGGTTGGCATGGAGGAATATCAACGGCAGAATTGATCCAGAAAACCAAAGACAGAGATCTGTGGCGTCATAAATGCCTATGCCTGTCGGCATGGCACTTGATGATGAAGCCAGTGTGTGTTTTTCCAGACTGCTTTGTATCTGGTTTCATACACTTCCGCATTCTTGGTTTATCTCATGCTCTTGTAAGGCTGTTCTTCATCCAGTGTTGGCTAGACGGTTATTTTCTGAAAGTTTAATGTATGACAGAGAAAGACTGAGTACAGTTGAATTGAATTGAGTTGTTGAGTCACAGCACGCCGGACAACCCGCTCGGGACATTCCCATAGGCGCTGAATCCTCATCTTCAATAACCAGCCAAAAGTCTCAATACTAATGGCACCAGTTGCAATCTGATTATGTGTCCATCTGACCTATCCTAGGAGTACTGAGTATCGGTCAGATCTTCTGGTTTCTCCGTACCACACCACCCCTCTACAGGCAATGATGATGTATCTGTTCTCCCACGCTATACACACCATCCCAAAGGTCCGTGACCATATCTGTCTAGTCGTGCAGCTATATCCCACCCAGCGGTTCAGACTCAACCAACGGTCATGTTGCTCGTTTCCCACCACACCAGCATGCCCTGGGGACAAGATCCAATGGATGCTCGTTATCTTTGCTTCTAACATGAATTGAGACATGTCACTCTACTTGAAGATCTGTGGAAAGTCATTAACGCATATGCCAGCCGCCATGGCACTTGATGATGATGGTGATGATGATGACTCTACTCGAAACATTAATGTCGTCACCCTTCTCAGCATGCTCTGTGAGTTCGTTACAAACACGATTTGTATGCTGTTTGTTCTATAGCCATCGGAATGTCGCAGTGACTGTCTCCACCTCCATTCTCAGACTAGATGTTGTGATATCATATGCCATGTTCTCCTGCACCAAACTTAGGCCATTAACCTACGCTATGAGCTCCAAGCACTTCAGTCGTTTCATAGCACTGAGCTATCTGTATAGATGATTACATCCCCTGGGAGCGAATTATCTTGAATAAGTTGTTACACCTGCCGGCTCCCTGGCCGAGGAGTTAGCAGCTTTCTCCGTAATCACGAATACTCTCGTGGTTGACGTGAGTGCACGAGAATTGGAAGCGGTTCGAGTCGCACCAGTGACCTATGAGAGTATGGAGCCGGTCGCTAAGAAAGTCGTGGCGTGCTGATGAGCGTAATCTAGCCTAGGAATCAACATACAGCTGAAAGATGCTGATGTTGACCGCAATATCCTGAAACAGGATGGAAACGCGAAGAAAATAAAAGTTGTTACACCTGAGATTCAGCGCTGCCTGCTAGCCAATCCCTGCACTCGCGAGAGATACATCAGCACACGTTGTACAAACTCAAATCAGGTACAGGGATAACTAGCACTACATTTGACGCATAGGAAGATATTTATAAATACTGAAGTCAATCTCAAAAGTATCATATTGTTGCTGACTTTATGCTACCTATGTCAAACATGAACACTCATTGCTTCTCAATCAATCAATCAATCATGTGCCATGCCGGAAAGCGTGGGCGGTCATGACTCGCCATTTCACTCGATCACCAGTTCTAGCCAGCTTCTAGCCAGCACAAATTCATAACAACAGAGATGAGGTGCCTTAGAAGAGATAGGAAGTAACAGTGAGAGAGATTAGAGGAGACCACTGCAACACGCATTGTCTACATCACGGACTCAAAGAGTATGCTTAGTGAGGTGGAGAAAGGAATGTTTCGTGTGGAATGGCTCACCTAGCTTCAGAGGTCACAGATTGTAAGAATTGTATGGAATTTTTGCCCTGGCCATGTGAGGGTGTGTGGGAATGAACAGGCTGATGGGCTGACAGGGAATGCACCTCTAGGTGGTAGATTACTTATGGACAAGAGGGAGGTGGTCGTGCGCCTGTGGAACCAGGTGGAGAAGGTGGGGGGACGGATTGAGAACCCGTATGTCCAAAGGATGAGATTTGCGGGCGATCGGCAGGGGTTCTGGAAGAATCTCAAAATTGAGAGGGAAGACCAGGAGAACCTTTAATCAGATAGCGATGGGAACGATTAGTAGTGTAACTTTCCGCTAGCTATTGAACGAGAAGACGGAGAGCATATGGGAATGTTCTGAGCGCAGTGATGTCGGTTATTAGCTCAACTCAATTCGACTCAACTCAACTCAACTCAACAGAGAGATAAAATTCAAAGAGTCGGTTGGGAACAAGTCATGCAATTAATTAAAGAAAATAGATTAAATGGTTTAACAACTTCACAAGAATCCCCTGATACCGTATACTTCAAAGAGCCACATTCATTGAAGAAATATAATGGCTACTAGCAAGGAGGAATACCACGTAAACGATGGACTGATGGTATCAAGAACAACCTTAGAGAAATAAAGACTAATCTACAAAGCTCTTTGGATCGAGCTCACAACAGCTCCAGACATCCGCCTCCTCCAACACTTCCTTAACTCGGGTAAATGAAGGAGGAGAATTAGAAGAATTTTCTATAACACGCTACATGCGTTATATGAAGCCATGACATGCTCTCCAGTGTGTTGCTCTGGTTGTAGTGTTGTAGTTTTGCATTAATAATGGCTATGATTGCTATCGCTGTTTATTTGAGATCATTGCATAGGCTATATTCGTTTATTTAGTCATGCTGACTGTTTATCGTTTCATAATTAATGTATATCGTTTGATTGACTTGTATTTCTTCTGTTTATTACTAACGTTTTATCATCATTTTATTACGTTATTATTTTATATCCTTCCTGTTCTGCTTAAAGTGCTATTGTGATCTTTTATTGTCTTTTCACGGATACCTTTTGTTTGTTATTTTGTATGGCTTGTGAAAATAATAAGCAAGAGGAAATTGTCAAATTACAATAAATGATCACAATAACAACGTAAGCATAATATAAAATAATATTTTCTGTTAGTTTGTGTAAATAAGCGTCACTTCTCTTTAGGAAGATCTGTGTTTGCTCACAGGTTCTAGCCGGAAATAAATGACAATAACGGGACGTTTATATGTAAATAATGAACTAAAAATACAAATATAAGCAACAACAACAAAAAATACGTAAACACAACTCTAATAATCATCTAGCAAAGCATAATCAGAGAAAGACGGACAGAGATGAATAATAATTTAAGGACATAGAGGGTGGTGCAGAAAATAGCAAACGAAGGAACGCCTTGTGCTAGTATAGTTGATAGCCTATGGTACAAATGGGAATAAAGGTAGGAAGAGAGAGAGAGAGAGAGAGAGAGAGAGAGAGAGAGAGAGAGAGAGAGAGAGAGAGAACGAACGAACGAACGAAAGTTTTTAAGAGAGAGAGAGAGAGAGAGAGAGAGAGAGAGACAGAAAGAGGGAGAGAGAATAAAAATAGAGAGTGAAAGGGAAAGAAAGAGAGAAAGACAAAGCGAAAAAAGAAAGACAAGAAGAGAGAAAGAGAAAGAGAGAAAGAAGGAAAGTGAGAAAAGGAGAGAAAAAGAAAGAAAGAGAGAGAGAGAGAGAGAGAGAGAGAGAGAGAGAGAGAGAGGGGGGGGGGAGGAGAGAGAGAGAATCAAAATTGCAAGAGTACAACTACATGACTTTGACGGGTGCTTCTACGGAATTGACATTTCAGGATTACCACATGATCAGCGCAACTCTCACCAGAGAAGGAAAAACACCAGAAAACGATAACTATAGTATGTTTACTTTTGTCTGCCCCAATATAAAATTCCATATCTCAGTAACCAACTGAGGGAAAATGATGAGATTTTGCATATAACCTTATCATTATGTCCACCCAACAAAAAACAAACTTTTATTCTGGAGATTGTACAGCAGATTTCAAAGTTTGTTTATATGCGGTATATAGTTTACGGGTCAGAGATGAAGTGCACATTATTAAATGTATTACGTCTTCACACGGAAACATTAGCGTTCAATAGTTAATTTTCTCGTGGGACATGAGATTGGCCTTATAAGAAGAGCCTTGGGTAGTGGAACAAGGCATTACTGTAAAACAAGTTTGTTAGCGAGAAATCACTAGTTTTTCACCAAAACATCAAAGAAATGTCGAAGCTTTCTATGATTTAAGTTGCTTTTGGACCTATCAAAGACATATTCCTTGGCTGCGGGTAAATATAAGACGGCAGGAAAATTTTCATAACAATGCAACAGACAGTTTTCAAAATAATTGATCGTGACTGAAGGCATTCATTTCTGGACATACTATAACTAATCAGCATGAGTATAACCTTCGGAGAGGTTCAACATTTAGAGATTCAACATGTAGAGGTTCGACATGCAGATGTTCAACATGTAGAGGTTTAATATCAAGATGTTCCGTATATAGAGGTTAAACACTTAAAGGTTCAACATATAGAGGTTCAACATGTAGAGGTTTAACATGTAGAGGTTCAACATGTAGAGGTTCAATATATAAAGATCCAATATGTAGAGTTTCAGTATATAGAGGTTCAATACATATAGGTTCAGGATTTAGAGGCTCAACCCTGCAACCTCATAACATTATTTAGAATTATAATATATCATTCTGATTCAGTTCGAGGTCGGTATTTTAATAGTGATTAGTGAAGATCATGATCGTTGCACTCCAGACACGTCCTGTAGGTGCTCCCCTTTAACATCTGCGTCAGTGGATATCCACTGATTGTGTCAGTTCTAGAACTTTAATATATCATTCGGATTACTTAAGATTGTAAATAATAACTGATAGGATACGGCTGTAACTAGTCTGTGTAACAAATATCCATCACGATTAAAGTCGTCCAAATCTTGTTAGTAAGGTTTGAATTCTACTCTACTATACTCTACTCTCTCTCTCTTTCTCTCTCTCTCTCTCTCTCTCTCTCTCTCTCTGTCTCTCTCTCTGTCTCTCTCTGTCTCTCTCTGTCTCTCTCTGTCTCTCTCTCTCTCTCTCTCTCTCTCTCTCTCTCTCTCTCTCTCTCTCTCCTCTCTCTCCCTCTCTCGCTCTCTTTCTTTTTTTTCTCTTTGTTCAATCGAATCCATGTATGGCGTCAATTGCCTGTATGAGCACGACAGCGCCGCCACATTGGCAATGGCTCAGCTGGCCGGGAAAATAATCTGAGCACAGTTCAAGAGTATATTCAAACACCTTTGCTGAATAATGCGAATAACATTCACCCGATGAGAAGGTGAATTATCGAAAATGGATGGAGACGAGCTATTACTGCAGAATGAGGCAGGGTCGATATATCAGGCTACAGTAGCTTCAGGGATTGCGAGTTTGAATGAAATCACAAAATATGATTGAGATGGACGGATGGAAACACGCACAGATACAGTCCAACGTTTCCACTAAAGTTTTCATCTAGTGTCTGTAACTGTCATTACTTCAAGATGTAACTTCTTCTCTGTTCTAGGTATTCTCAGATTCGTTTCTAGAACCAAAGTGCCAGCTATTTTGTTTCTTCATCACACCATTACTCACCCCTAGCACTTGCATTATTATTACTGTTATTATTATTATTACTATTATTATATAACTGCTGTATAGCCGGCTCCATGGCCGAGGGGTTAGCAGCTTTCTCCGCTAACCCCGAATACTCTCGTCACGTGACACGACGAGAATTAGCAGTGGTTCGAATCGCAAAAGTGACTTATGAGAGTATGGAGCCGGTCGCTCAGAAAGTCGTGGCGTGCTGATGAGCGTAATCTAGCCTAGGAATCAACATACAGCTGAAAGATGCTGGTGTTGACCGCAATATCCTGAAACAGGATGGAAACGCGGAAAAAAAAAAAAAAATATAACTGCTGTATGATTTGCCCTAGTGGCAATAAAGATCAACAGCGTTTGAACATCACAAAAACGCACACGCAAACACACATATACACACAGACACAGAGGGAGAGAGAGGGAGAGAGAGATTCTGTCGGGAACATGATCGCCTATATAACACGGAAAGACACATAATGCAGATGCTTATTGTAATACCTTTAATAATACTTTTACTATAGTATCATCGCCATTGTCATCTTTATTATTACATTGTTTAGCGACATTAACAAGAATGAATCAATGTATAACATGACACAAATGTGCTAAAAACGGTTAAACGAATGTAGTAGTCAAATGAAACCAAAAAAATAAATAGATAAAAACAAAACCAAGACATGAAAAATATGGACGTAGTATGCATTCAACATTTTTGGTTAGAAATTCACACACACATTCGTGCCTGGCACTATTTAGTCTCCGTGCTGATATCATTATAATAAAACCAGATTTGAGGAGTGTGTTCATGTGTCCAGGGTTTTAACAGAGGGAATAACGCAAGCACATGAATATTTCATTGTGTGAACTTCTCTTTGTTGTCGCATGGTTTAGCTTGTCCAGCGCTCAACTCTTTCTGATGTCGGTGCATTGCTTTTAAATTATTCACCATTGCATGTCTTCTATAAGCATTTGAATTCGTGCTTGATCCATGCAATGAGATTTTTTTGTTTGTTGTGTGTGTGTGTGTGTCTGTGTGTGTGTGTGTGTGCGTGTGTGTGTGTGTGTGTGTTTTTTTTTTTTCGCTCACTCCCTTTGAACTCAAGCGTAGTCCGTAACACTACTTATAGAAGCGCTGGACTGAATTGTGCGTGTAGATTATCTTTATCTATTAACAGTGTCCCTCGCCATCAGGCGAACCCACTCCGACTTTAGAGGTACATGTATTTTACGTCCCCAAGTCAAAAATGCAAAGAATACCATGGACAGATAGAAAAACCAACGAACACATCCTTCAAGAAACAAATGAAGATCGTAAACTGATTAGAGTCATTAGACGCAGACAGTCAAATATTTTGGGCATGCTATGAGAAGAAATGAATTGGAGAACTTGGTGATGACTGGCAAGATCGAAGGGAAGAGACCAAGGGGAAGACCTAGAAGCAAATATCTGGATGGCTTGGCCATGTGGCATGGTCGAGACAGGAACACAGAGCTGATCCAAGACTCTGGTGATCGAGTGAGATGCAGAACATGACCGCCCACGATTACCGGCATGGCACATGAATGAAGTCAAAATCGACAGGTCAACGTTTTATTCCAAATGTCCGGTGTAGGGGTTGAACCCCCTTACCTCGGCATCAGCGCAATGGATATTTAAGAACACGCTATCTTATCCATTTGGCCATGCTGACCTGCAGGTAAGGAGATGTTTGTTAGAATGTTTATTTTTCTTTGACCATTTGTTTTCTCGTTCTCTTGCGCCTATAATTTATTTACACATTGCGCACTACGTTAGTACCATCGGTTTGGTTGGTCAGGTCTTAGTCAGATATGACTGAGCTACCGTATGACAGTAGATGGTACTACCTGCTTTCTGTTAGCGCCGGATGTTGGGATGTCAGGTCTTAGTCAGATATGACTGACCTACCGTATGACAGTAGACGGTACTACCTGCTTTCTATTAGCGCCGAATGTTGGGCGGCGCTCACCAAACCCGTCACCCCACATTGTACCAACAGCTTCGTGCGGAGGAGCGCAATTGGGAGGGAAAAAGCCGTATCTTGTGCGAGGAAATGCAACCTAAAGACTAAATGTCATGACAGGACAGACCAGACCCCAAGCCTTGGTCGACAACTGGTCTAGAATCGACGCTCCAACAGGCGGACAGTTAAAGCATTGCTTTGCTGATTCAGCGGCTTCTGTAGCTTGTCTTGTTTCAGACGTATTGGTGTTACCTTTCTTCTGTACTAAGCAAGGTAGCCCGAGAGAGGGTTCATACTGTATGGGCAACATGTGGTCTCTACAATTCAGCCCCGGTTTTGGGCTATGGAGGATGTAATTATACCTTTCTTTTAAAAGCAAACAACTATATCTGTCAAAACGGCAAGATGTCAGTACCAGTAATAGTACCTTCTATGAGCGCTATTTTGCTTCTCTGTATTAGTATAAGTTTTTCTGTCTTTATCATTCAATTTTCCCCTAAATATCCCTAACTTATCACCTTCGTTATTACAAAGCTAATTTTCAAGTTTAGTTTTATTTGCGTGTCTCGAATTTTGAAGTACATGTAGAGATAAATTACTCTGCATGATGCAATGAAAGGAAGGTACGACATCTCTCTTTTGTCGTCTATGCATTTTTAAAAAAGGAACCTCTCCGGAATTTCGAAATTAATCTATGGCACACTGCAATCGACTGTCTCCTGGTATATGTAGCGTTAGTTATTTATCTCACTTAGCCTTAATATTACTTTGATACACTCAGCTTAAGTTTATTTATGTCACGGAGGCATCGACTATATCTGATGCACCTAGCTTTGTTATGTTTATCGTGTATAGTAATCAACATTGTTGTGATTCCTTTGTTTTACTAATTTATCTCACATGGACATCAATATTATCTCGATACACTTGTCCTAAATTCATTTATCTCACATAACCATTAAGATTAACTTGAAACATTCAGATTCAATTTATATATCTCACATAGCCATCAACATTACTTGAAACATTTAACATCATTGTCAGGAACTAATATTTCTTCCTGTAACAATCTAGTGTGGCTCAAGACCCCTGGCTGTCAGGCAGTTATTCTGTGTCATAGTACGTCACAACCCAAAGAGCCATGTTTCCATTGTCCTCCAAAGACACAGGCAACAGTGAGATGTGGAAGACTTCGGCTGGAGTGCCTAATAGACGACGATCTGTGTCGCAACCTTGCAGGTTTTAGGAACACTGCGGCTACAGCTGAAAAGGAATCATCGTCAGGATCTCGTTGTTTTCTCATTATTAGAATGGCGACAAGGAAGAAACGCTACAAATGTAGATTATTAGATACTATACAGGCAAGCATTCAGCTTGGGCATTTACACCTCATCGTTTCAGATCTGCAAGTGAACAAAGAATGCGTTCACAACAAGTGTAACATAGAAAAATGTATATCGTTAAACACACATCATGCTATACAATTTCTATCAAACATTTCAAAAACTGAATTTAGAAGCAGTGTTAAAAAGATGTGCTCTTCAACTTTGCGTGAATGTTTTTTAAAAGCAGTCATGGGCATAAAGAATCCACAAAACTTTACTTATCCAGTCTTATTGTTTAGTGAACAAGGTTGCCAAACATTCAGCTGTCAGAAGTTCAAATTTAATTTGCAAACACAATCTTCACAACATAAATACAAAGATATCAAAGAAGAACACAGGCGGAAGAGAAGCCCAGAAAGGCCGACTAGCCGGGAAAATCCCCCCCACGAAGGCAGCAGTTCGTCCAGAAGAAACAGACACAACAGCAGTGGAATAACAACTCATGAGACTAATCATGTTGTGACCACCCAAAGACCCGAATTCTTAAATGAATCTTTATTTGATCTATTGAAAAGTATGTTTCCCGAGCTATACTTACCAGACACTACTTTCCATTTGCCCATTCATCATCGCACGTCAACGGAAAGACAACATTCATCGACAGAACATACTAAAGGAGAAATAGTGTCCACTACAAATGATTTAACTTTGACAAATATTGACGGAACAAGTACATCACCCGAAGACCCCCGCCTCAATTGGATATCAACATCAGCATCTGTAGGAGGAGATGTCACAAAGGATGAGACGGCATACAGCACAGACACAACACGGACTATTACAATTGATAGCGTTACAGATGAGACCATATTCACAGATTTAACATCAATGACAGATACCACGAATGATAATACAAGAGCTCACACTACAGCAAGCCCGACCATAACAACTAATATATCTACAATAAATACAGACGGTGTAAATGTTGGTACAACAGAACATAATTCTACAAGTAACGTATTAGCAACGCATACCACAGCTGTACATACAGGTAGGGCGAAAGGCCATCATCATACAACTGTTGGCGAAACAACTTTTTCAACAATGGGACTAGTTACAACTGATGTCATACCTCTTAATACAGCAACTATCAATGACAATACTAGTATTGTTACAACAAATGATGTTCCTACACCCCCAATTATTACAGCAACTGATGCATTGCCTGAAACTGTTACAACAAATGCTGTTACAACGCCAAATGCCATTGCTACTTATATTACAACGTCGTCTAATGTTACAGAAATTTACAGTACAATGCAAACGTCTAGTAAGGTTGGAAAATCTGATGCTACAACTGTTTCAGCAATAGATGTAACATCGGCTGCATCTGTTGCAATCGATGCTACAACATTAGGTACCAATATAACAATAGATATTACAACAAAATTTATAGCATCATCAACAAAGAGCACGATACAAGAAACTACCGCTCTTACAACACCTGCCTATACCGAACCTGAAACCAGTACTGTTGCTGCAGTCCCAGAATCAAATGACTTTACAACAACTGAATTTACAACTGTAAACGCTAGCATTGATGCCACCGCTGATGACATGAGCATGCTAGCTACAACAGCCGGTGACAGTAAACCCAGCACCTTGCAGATACCGGATGTTGTACCGACCGAATCTGTTACCGATGGTTCAGAAATGGTTGCAGTAACTCCCGACTCCAGACCGTATGGCTTCATTGAAGACACTACATCATTGAACACACTGATGACCAACACAAGGGCAGTAACCACAACAAAGCTTGCCATGGGGACTGAGAATTCAGCAAATAACATAACAATACAGGCGATAACTACTGACACTACAGAATCAAACAGCACAACAACAGACCAAATGACAACAATAACTAGAGTAGAAAATACTGCCACAATGGTAAATGGTGTGACAAAACAAAACATAACAAACCTTTCACTGGATACTTATACTTCAACACAAACAACAATAAACCAGACAGTGGATACTGAAGCAGTTTCGAGAACAATAACAAGACAGATGCCAACATTACATGTGTTGGGAATTGGTGCTGTTACAAGACAAGTCTCAACAAAGGTCACAACCACAAGCACACTCACAACAAGCAATGCCACGTCAGCAACCCCGGATTCTGCTGTCTCTGATATCACGTCCGCGATTTTGGACGGCAGTTCGCAGGTAAGGAACTTGTAGTAAATGTGTTACATTTAGTATGACAAAGGCACCTCCTGGAAACTGTAACATTCTTTGCCACACTGGTTACATGATACTAGCCTCATATCTTGTACAGACCAGTCGTACTTGAAGAGTGATGTGGTCAATATCACAGACCAATCGTACTTGACGAGTGATGTGTCAATATCACGGAGGTGACTTTTACTTCCCTTTAACATTTCCGGATATTTATTTTAAACGGGGTCAATGTTTACAATTCGTCTGATTGTGGATTTGAACAAATAACCAATTGGTCTTCTGGCAAGCAGCTATCACGGTTCCATTTCTTTGCTAGTAGTTGCACTTATTGTTTCCTTGTTATTTGCTACTTCAATCCATTTTGCTCGAAGATAGTGGTCCTTGTTGAACTCAGTCTCTTATAGAATTCTTTTCTTGAAAACTAACAAGCTTCAGGAGCAGAAGGAGTTAATAAATATATTGTTTTATAAGCGGTGTACCTTAGAGGTGCGACGTTCACCTTGATCTCAAGCAGACATTTCTGTATTCATTGTGTGAACAGTATCAAATAAAAACATAAGAACAGGACTAACTTCTCTACTGCTTTTCGGGGTTAGTGAATAATGTGTCTAGATGTCTCGGATTATGTAGAGAAGCTATAAATATCCTTGCTTATTAAGAGAAACAAAAATGTGAACAATGAAATATTCTTGGACATAAAAATAAGTGAAAGTCAAGAAAAGACCATTTCCAAGGTAAACATTCTAGGGAAACAGAGAATAGGAAGATCATAACCTAGGAGATTCGGTATCTGATAGATAATGTACTATGCCATAAACAGATTCAGGGCATGTGACTTATGAGAGAGAGGGAGAGAGAGAGAGAGAGAGAGAGAGAGAGAGAGAGAGAAAGAGAGAGAGAGAGAGAGACAAACAGACAGACAGACAGACAGACATACATACAGACAGACAGACAGACAGAGACAGAGAGAGACATAGACAGATAGAGAGAGAGAGAGAGAGAGAGAGAGAGAGAGAGAGAGAGAGAGAGAGAGAGAGAGAGAGAGAGAGAGAGAATGTGCATGATTAGTCCTGGGGAAATGTTTTGAGTGATCCCCCGTGAGCAAGCTGCAGAACTTCATACTCCTAGAAAATCGAACATAAAAACTGAACAGCCTAAATAGGCCGATGTTCGGACTACATTTCACAATTTGAAAACAAATGCACAAAAGATGAAGTATAGCATGTATGATTCTGATCTAGACAGTTAGAACTTCGCTAGTGATACTGGGTTTTCGCTCTCTTGTCAGATTCTCTTCGTTATCTATGAGAGGAGAATGAAACACTTATGAAAGTATCTGTGTGCCTAAGCGTTCATGAATCTCCACAGATCTTGGTCATTGGTGTTTTGAATCAATTATATTGATGTTTTATGCCATTCTACATGCATCAAACATAAATTCTCTCTGTCTGCCTGCAATCAATCAAACTGTCATAATGTTCTCCGAAGCATCTGTGTTCATTATCTTACCAAATGGCTCTGTTTGCCTCTGTATTATATTTGAGTATTATTTTCTACTGTCATCCTGTACAAGCTAAAATCTGTGAGTATCAAAGATGTTTTCAAATCTAAGGAGACTGCGTTATGTAATCTATCCGTTGCCAGTGTTCCAGATCGCCTGGTGTGATGTGTTTTCTGGATGCAGTAAACAGAAGCCTACACTCAGAAACAGCTAACATCACACACGACCAGTTGATGGACTCCTGCGAGTTGATGATGGACAAGCTCCAGAATGTGGTCACCTTTAGGTCGGATCACAATGCTACTAAAGTGCTTACTGTAAGTGAAAACCCTCACATTTTTCAGATTTGCCGTTACTGTTGTTGTTGTTATTATTATTGTATCATCAGCAGTAGATGGAACTACCTGCTTTCTGTTAGCGCCGAATGTTGAGCGGCGCTTGCCAAATCCGACACCCCATATTGTGCCAACGGTTTTAGGCGGGGGAGTGCAACTGGGAGGGTACAAGCCTTATCCTGGTGCGAGGAAATGCAACCTAAGACTAAGTGCCATGGCAGGACAGACCAGGCCCTAAGCATCGATTGTCAACTGGTCTAGTATCGAAGCTCAGATTCTTTGCTGATCCGGCAGCTTCTACATGTTGTCTTGCTCCATGTATATTAGTGTTACATTTTCTCTGGGGACTAAACTAGGCAGGCCTAGAGAGAGATCATGCTGCATGGGCAACACATCCTCTCTACAATTCAGCCCAGGCTTTGTGCTAGGGAGAGGTATAACTCCATCCCTGGTCTAGACCGGTCTCTGAATCAAAGCGAGACGTAACAGCTACGGGTTGTAAGTCCTTGTCTGCGTGATGGTGGGAGAGACCATGTGTTCACATACGTCAATTGTCGATGAACATTTGCGCCGCGAGTTGGTCTGGTCGATAGCGTTCACTGTCGCCATGGGGTGTGGTTGTTAAGCCTATTGGAAGCACAATGTAACAAACTATCGTCTGTCAAGACGGCAAGGTGGCCACGAGTATATATATATATAATCCTAGTCAGTAATACTGGAAAGCTAGCAATGTACTGTATCATTTGCCCACTTCTATCTTGTAGAATTGGTAACAAGGCTAGACAAAGTCGCTGAAGATGTGAATAGACTAAAAAAAAAAAATAAGTTGCATGTCCTTCACAGGACGTAGCAGTCAACCCCAGCGTTTTCACTGTTCGTGATTCCTGGGCAAATGTTAAGTTCAGTAGTTTGCCATTGCTTTCTGAACGACCGGCTCCTATACCTTTTTCGAAAAAACCAGCACCGCTGTGTTTCGAACCCGGGTATACGGGCTCACAAACCGCGTTCGCAAGCCCTTAGCCACAGAGACCGGCTGAATAGACTACTCAAACAAAAATGGTTAGTAGCATCGAGCCGGCATGTAAAAGAAGGCAGTATAACAAATACCAGTTAAAGGAACACGTTTATGACATTCATGTGTACGTCAATCATGTATTCGAGTGAGTCAAATTGCACATATTATGCCTGTAGTGTATGTCTGACATGATTAGAGACGCCATCTTTTGGCATGATTACATTTGTAATTGTTCAACCATTTACTTTTCCGGTACACGACAGTTACTTAGTTTGACGTTTATTAGTTCGGATGTGTTGTCCAGAACTATCTAAAGTCTATTTTCTGTTATATGTATTCTGAAGTATGCACTAATCATATATTCTCACCACACTCTGAGTACCATTTCATAACTACAGCTTTAGACTAGTTCTAACAGTTTACCTAGATTGCAACCAATTTGGGACAATATTTTCAGGAGACTAGTTTAAGAAGAAAACAATGCTATACATAACTACCCGAGTGATATCTTCACAGTAGATCGGCTCTTTATTTAAGAAACACATTAGAGTTCATGTTGATCATTGAGCAGATGGCCGTTTTAACCAATCAATCAATCAGACAGTCATTCATTTAGCCAGTATAAATATTTTTGACAACATGTCTAGCAACTGAAGGACAATATACAATCGCATCTCATACGTCGTCTGATGGACCCAAGCAAAAAAAAAAAAACCATTTAATTTCAAAATAACCATATATCCTATTCAGTTTTCTGTAATGTGCATTGCTGCATGTGATGTAAATCGTAACATATATTTCTCCTCCACAATAACAGAATTACTTTCAAGTACTGGACACGTTTCTATCAATCCATTTGAACACTCCAAACTTACGCCAGAATCAGGTAACTAGACACTGTTCTTTCTCTCTGTCCTTTTTGGGGTATTTTCTTGTCATATTATACATCGTTACAAAACAATGGCCGTTTAAAAGGAAAGAAGATAAAATTCATTGCACCAGGTTTTATCCCATATGGCTCAGTCTCTTTCCGCAGGGAGACCTGTCAAATGCGTCGCAGAAAGCTCGAACTCTGTCCGCTTCAGCGACGACCCCCAGGAGTCTCCGATAAAATTGCACTCGTGAACAGAACGACGTAGACAGGAATCTAATCCACAACCTTCGGATCGTGAAGCAGCGGCGTAACCACTTGGCCACGGAGATCCCACAAGACAATAAAGCCACAGATGCTGATTGGTGTACTCGTCAGCTACAGACATATGTCACTTGTTAGTAGCAGAATTGTTTTTATTTTTCTCAAGAGATCATCTCTGCAGTCAATCAAAGATCATAAAGCGGGCACCACCCATCGGCGGACTGTACAGTCATGGGTATGCTTGCTTGCTTGTGTTCGCTGGCTGTGAACTCCAGCGTGAAGTCCTGTATGTCGGATGAAGGCATCCTGGTGTCCAACATCAGTGTGATGTCATACAGGACCTGAGGTTTGCGTGAGTATCCGTTGTCCCAATGTCTGGCTTATTGGTGTGCAGACTGGTGGTTCCTCGCCGTACAGGCAGACACTCTCCGACTTCGGAGGAAGTCATGGGTATAATACCCACCTCTTGTCTTGGCCTCTTTCACTACAACTGGGTTACTCATTTTGGCTGCTTATCTTTCCAAAGTCCGCCTACAACGCCACCATTCTAAATCTGTAAATATGCCATCGCTATGGCTCAGATTGCTAACAACAGGAAATGACAGATACAGTAGTTGTTGAAAATGAAAATGGGCTTTAGTCTGAATAATATGACAGAAGTTATGGCGTTATCAAAAAAGTAGATTGTGTCTAAATGCACAATTAAAGTAAATGGTGTTATTCTTGGGCAAGTATAGAAATTCAAATATTTAGGCACACGGATAACATGACAGAAATAAAAAACATAATAGGATAAGCAAAAACTGCATTCTATCATATAATAACATTTTACGTATTAATTCTTGCCATTGGAAGTTAGAAGGTTAAATGGACCCAGTTTTAACATACGGCTGCGATTTCTGGACAATTAGTAAACGTACGAAAAAGTCACTGGAAGCCTTGGAGATGTGATTTTTTAGAAGAATGCTGACAATTCATTGGACAGCCAAAATGAGTTAACTAGACATTTTGAAGGAGGCTAAGTCGAAAATGCAACTTATCACAAACATCAGACAAAGGCAGTCATAATTTTTTTCTCTTATGAAAAGAAAAATCGAGGAACTTGTTATGACAACCCGAAAGACTTGTGAAAAGAGAGATTGAGGATGACAGCAGGAGACATTTCTTGACAGTCTGGTGTCGTGGCGTGAAAGGGAGTCAACGCATGAACTGATCCATGTTTTCGGAGATCGCAATTTATGTAGAAGCATGGTCGTTCACGCCAGTCGGCAGGGCACTTAATGAAGCTTGAAAAACACATAACACTGACGGTGGCGACTAAGTCCACGATTGAAGAAGGCAATGCAATCGTTAAAGATTGAGACGTAGTGGCAGACACTTGACAGTGGAATTTTCTCGTCTAAATAGAAGTAGCGACTCGACGGGTTGAAGACTAACTGTATTTTTTTTTTTTTTTAAGAATATGTTAAAATCATATGTTATGTAGTCTAGATATTTTGTGAGATATGCACATTACGTAAGGTAAATATGTATAAAGTCTTATATTATGTTACATGTAAAGTATTACACTATATTTTCAGTAGTGAAATATATTTCTTTTATGAAACTACAAGAAATGAGCGAGAATGAAGTATAAGATATTTCACATTACATTTAAGCCAGTGGTTCTCATTCCTTTTTGGCCCGTGCACCCCTTCACCATATTTTCAGACCGTCATTCCCCCCTTCCGTATTTCCTACCTAAATATCCGCCCCGCCCCTACACAGTATACGTAATAATGGAAGCTAAATTTAATAGCACATACTAAAACAAGTGTTGACGTCCTCATAAAACATGATTTGTGGGTCTACTTACTTTATAAATTGAAATTTAGAAGGGTGAGACGTACATGACCGTACAGTATGAAAGGAAAAACAATATCAAATAATCGGTTCTTGTATTAAAGCGATCTTGAAATAATCTTAATTCCCCCCTCCCCCCCTGGAAACCCTAAAATTCCCCACCGGTTGAGAACCATTGATTTAAGCTTTTTAACACTACTGGTTTCAATTTATTCCATCAATCTTTCTCTCCTTCTCTTTCTTGGATTTCAGAGACTGGACAATATTCTCACCAAAGTTACCTCATTTGTGGACAATATGATGCAGCCGATGAAAACATCTTACACCTTTCATCAAGATATTCGGTTAACATTAACGAATTTAGGTAGGTCACTTGACTCCAACTCCCAACTTGTTGGAAGTTGGGGATGAGCGTAATCGCGTGCGCCAGTTGACAAGTGTTTGGGTTCATTGATAATTCTTTCTCTCCCCCTCTCCCTCTCTCTCCTTCTCTCTCTCCCTCTCTCTCTCCTCCCTTTCTCTCCTTCCCCTCTTTGCCCATTGCGATATCTCTACCTCTCTCTATTTATTTCTCTCTCTCTATTTCTCTCTCTCTATTTCTCTCTCTCTCTCTCTCTCTCTCTCTCTCTCTCTCTCTCTCTCTCTCTTTCTTTCTTTCTTTCTCACGAGGAAAGAAAAGGTTCTCAGCGATCTCGTTGAGGGGGAATGGACCCTTTATCTGTAGATTTTTATATATGGCTGATAATCGAAGTTACAATACAGATGTACTGGTGCTGCCTAACCTCTGAAGTAAACTAGTCAGACCGAGAGAGAAAGAGAGAGAGAGAGAGAGAGAGAGAGAGAGAGAGAGAGAGAGAGAGAGAGAGAGAGAGAGAGAGAACGAACGAACGAACTGTATTTTCAAAGGGTAACAAATTGGGCACGCAGGCCCGTCTTAAATTGGGCCCTTCCAATCACTCGTCTTTCGTTAATCAGTGCACAGTGCATTCACATAGGAAGAAAACATTGTCAAATGAATGTTGTAAACATAAACAATGCATGTTACCAAGTTAAGAGACAAATCCCCCACCCACCCACCAACCCCCTATCCATCCGCGTGTCCCCCACACACACATCCACTACCCAACCACACACATACCCACATGCACATACATGCCCCCATAAATCCACCCATCCCCCAATCCACACAAGTAGTAAGGAAGGATGGATATCCCTCGGAATGAGCAATGAGCAATGAGATATACAAAGAAAATAGAAGGAGGTGCGGGAGGTGCGGGGAGGTGCCGGAATAAAATAGTTAGCTCAAAGAAGGGGAGTGGGGGAACATAATTTATGCATAATCGATTGGTTTGCGCCGGCTGTTTCGGGTTGATGTATTCGTATCTTTGATAAGATCGGCGAACATCTGTCAGCAAAAAGTCGATATTGTCCGTATCAGAAATAATGTGGTTTGTAAATTACACCTGTTGGCGATAGGTGACGTTTTTAAGCAGATCATCCGTATATGTAAACAATGATAAATAAATTGAGACACGGGGCTAGTTGGTACCACAGTCGCATTGCAGATGGTGCAATAACCAATTCGGTAGAGTGTGTCGGGGTATCGCCAATGTGTAACTGGGGTGTCTAATGGGTTAATTTGGTACCATAGACCCCCTCATTTTGCGGCGTCGAGTTCGAATCTCAATGCTTTTTCTTTGGTAAGGTTACCACTTAGCCACTGTATGGGTGTACCTAGTTGCCATAGGGGGTGTGTAGTTGGTCATAGTAGGATATCACCAATGTGTAACTGGGGTGTCTAGTGGGTCCCCTACCATGCGGCAGGGTCGATCCTACTGTGTGGTGGGGTAGTGTGGCAGTGGTCGAGTGTGTAACGGGGATAGGTGGTGCCGTAGGCATCATTTGAGAGTCGATTCACGCTGCGTGTCGATAAGGGTATCCACCCTAGGCGGCTCTTTTTAAGTGTATACTAAGCCGTAAATGTATAACAGTGGTGTCTAGTTGCCGCCATAGCGCTTGACAGGTTCGAAACCTACTGTGTGGTGGCGTAGTGTGGCATTGTGCGAGTATGTAACGGAGCTAGGTGACGTCATTGACGGTTCGAATAACGCGTCTGGTTGATAACTATACCCAACATAGGAGCCAGAGAAGCGAATCCCGCTATGTGGTGAATCTGTTAAAGTAACATTGGTGTTACGGGTTTCGTATCTTTGTTAAGGTTGGTTTACAACAGCTGTGACCAAAATATCAATATTGCCCGCAGGTGTATAGTAAAAGAAATAATGTGTATTGTGAATTAGTTGTGCTGGCGACAGTTGGTACTATTAATTATATCACCATTATATTTTAACAAAGGAGAGCTCGCTTGAATCGACCGAGGCGGGAGAGGTTACCTGACCCGTGATTTACGCTGTAATGCCCATAGCGCCAGTTTTTCTATAGCGGTTATTAGTGATCTGTAGAGACATGTAGTGGTTTATGCACTATCATTACACAGTATAAAGGAAAACTTTAAAAAAGTAAAGATGGCGACTTAGTGATATTCGTTGTTAAGGGGTTGGTGAGTTGTGAAAGGGGTAGATAAGTGCGTCCGATCCCTAGCAGCATACAGTTTCAGCTCGTTAAAGGAAATCCTTGAAGAAAAAAAAAAAAGAAAAGAAAAAAGTAAAGAGGGCCCTCTATGTCGTCGTGGGTGTCGGGGTCGAATCAGATCGACCCTGATGGTGGCGTAATGTCATAACACTTAAACAACATGACCGCTAGCTGCTCTATAATGCTGCAAAACTATGTGCAGGCCTCCATCCTTTGAGATGAGTCTGATTGAGGCTTCCGGCGGTAGAGTGACTTGTGAAGCAAACAAACCGATGTGTGGCTTACAACCAATCAGGGTGTTGGTCTTAGAATTGACCCACATTTTATGTTAGACATTCACTGATTGGCTGGCAACTATACTGTGGGCGGGGCTTACTTTATGTAATGTATAACCAACTCACCAGCTCTCACTCACTTTGTGCTTTACACAAGAACGACGAACGATCGAGTCTTCAGTTTTGTGGTTATTCAACTGCTATTTGCCTTCAAGTGTAGAAAGTTCGCCAGGCACCTATTTGTCTCAGTATCCACGGACAATCATCCATATACGGACATACCGATTTAGTGGCTCTGTCTCCCAGTTTTTGGTTATTCACCGCTGACGTGTAAGAATTATCAACCAGTTTCTTACCCACCCCAAGTGTAAGCAACAGCATTATTATGCCTTAGTTTACAACGGCATCTGCAAAGATTTCATCACCGATTGAAACAAAGACTGGTACAACTTGTTCGGTTTTGATACCGCATACTAAACTAGTGAACATTATATCTTGTTGTTTGAATATTTGGCATCCTAAACTAGTCAACGTCGAGTTATCTACCATTGGTGAATTGTAGAAACTAATTATATTCAACGCCATATTCAGAGGGTCAGTGTGAACAGGTTTCAAGTCGAGTGTTGATTATTTCACTATCAACTCGCTAGCGAACGTGTCTAAAAAGATGTCTACTTGTCAATCATCCGAGAACCACTTTTGTGCAACTTGTGGGAAAGGTTTCACTGAAAAGCGCAGTCTGCTTCGCCATATCCGGACCAGTCACAGTACCAAGGAGCAAGTGTATTCGTGTCAAACTTGTGGTCATCATTTTAACAGGAAAGACAATCTACAACGTCACATTACAAAAGAACACACAACACCAGGAGCAGCATCCAGTGTAAAACCAACAGAAACGTCAACACCTTTTTCACCAACATTGCGTAAGAGACCAGCGGCTACTAATAGTGAGGTGGCAGTCAGCGAGAAGAATACTAAACAAAACGAAAACTCCTATCCAGCTACCAACACACAACCCGAGGATGAAGCGGGTTCTCTACACACGTTACCAGATGATGTTAGACAAGTATACAACGACAACTGGAGTAGTATCAAGATACATAACAAGATCAACACATATATGTCTGTCTATACCTTTTTTGTTATTCCACAGACACAACACCCTAAAGACTGGACAGAGACCTTGTACAAGATCTTTAACACTCAAAAGAGCATATTCAAAATCAACTTTAGTTATCATGTAGTCCTTAGGCACATCGAAACACAAGTTCTTCGGTTCTACCATGCATCTTCCAATAACGCTTCTGTCTTAGAAATTCCACAACTAATTCGAAGCAGACAAAACTTTGACGATTTTATCAAAACAGTACACGACCTCGACATTCTTACATACGCTAGGCAACAACGTCCAAATACCAAATACACTACAGAGACTATTCCAGCTATAAGTTTTTATCTCTATCATATCCCAGAATTCTGTCTCGTTTAATAAATAACCACCGTTTTATGACCAACTTTCGACACCGTTGTACACGGTGTGTATATGAGCATACTATGTATAACATCCCATGTTGCATCATCCATTTTTATACTGATATTATGTTTCTTTATATTTTGTAACATTTACTGGAAATACTGTAAAATAAACAGTTATATGTATAATAGTGGTGTTCCCTTGTTGGTTTTTAGGGTTGACGGTGCATATGCGTGTCGTGTGATGTGCGGGGATTACATGTTGATGGTCAAGTCAAGAAATATTTCAACCAAACTTATAACTATATCGACCAAATAGGAAAATGTGTTAACCAAAGATGAAAACTAGGGGTCAAGTAAAGAAAAAAGTTCAAACAAGCTTATAAAAAATAGGAAAAAATGCTAGTCAAAATAATAGAAATGGTGGTCAAATACAGAAATATATCATCCGAACTTATAACAAGTAAGAAAATATACTAGTAAAAGCAAGATATATGTCGATCGAAGTAATACAATAGGCAGAACGATGGACAAACTTATAAATATTTCACTCAGTCTTATAAAGACTAGGATAAAATGTTAGCCAAATCAAATAAAAGGCTGACCAAACTTATAATTAGCTCATCCAACATTATAAAAAGTAGGAAAAACTGTTAGCCAAATAGACAAAATATTGGTCAAATACACAAATATCTCAATCAAACTTATAAACAGAAGGGAAAAAGGCTAGTCAAACTAATAAAAAGGGTGGCCAAATACATAAATATATCGACCAAACTTATAAAAAGTAGGAAAATTGTTAGCCAAACTGACAAAACAGTTAACAAAAATAAGCAATATTTCGACCAACATTATAAAAACATAGGGGAAATGATAACCAAACTAATTAAAAATGGTAATAAAAATAGGAAAATCTCGACCAAACTTACAAAAAGAATGAAAATTTGTAAGTCAAATGAAAAAAAATATTAAACAAATAGGAAATCATATTAACCAAATAGGAAAAAAATTATCGCTCAAACTTATAAATAGCGCCTCCAAATTTATAAAAAGTAGGAAAATGTGTTAGCTGAAAGGGGAAAATATTGGTCAAATTAAGAAACATGTCGACCGAAATAGGAAAATACGTGATTCAAAGTATAGAAACGTTGGGTAAATACAGAATGGTGTCGACCAAACTGATAAAAATCTCCACCAAATTTATGAAAAGAAGGAACATGTGTTAACCAAATGGGGAAAGTGTCGGCCAAATACAGAAATATCTTCACCAAACTTATGAAAAGTAGGAAAATTTGTTAACCAAATGAGAAAAAATATTGTCCAAGTAAAGAAAGAGCGCATCCAAACAGCCAAAATGTAAGAAACTTTACTAACCAAAGTTGAAAACTATTGACCAAGTAAATAAATTTATCGTCCAACCTCATAAAAGATAGGAAAATATGTTACCCAGAAGTGAAAAAGATCGGTGAAACTTATAAATGACTCGTCCAAACTTATAAAAAGAAGGGGGAAATGTTAGCCAAATCACCTAAAAGACTGACCAAACTTATAAATATATCATCAAAACTTACCAAAGTAATAAAAATATTGGGTAAATATAGAAATAGGTCGACCAAAGTTATAAAAATCTCCGGTAGATTTATGAAAAATAGGAAACTTTGTTAACCAGATGTGAAAAAATATCGACCAAACTTATAAAAATCTCTGCCAAATTTATGAAAAGTTGGAAACTTTGTTAACCCACACGAAGAAAATTATTAACCAAAGGTAGAAAAATATCGACCTAAATAGGAAAATTTGTTAGCTAAATGGGAAAAATATTGGCCAAGTAAACACATATTTCAACCAAACTTATAAATATGTCATCCAAATTTACAAAAAATAGGAAAATTTGTCGACCAAGTAAGAAAATATATTACCAAAAATGAAAAAGATACAAATTAAAGTGAATAAAATATCAACCAAATTAAGAAATGTGTATGGTAAAGTAAGAAAAAAGTTGGCCAAAGTAATAAATACGCTAGCCAAATGAAGAAATATTAACCAAAAGGAGAAAAAAATTATAGCAAACTAAGAAATTTGCTTTCACAACTTGTCGAATTGCCCTACCAACTACCCCATTTGCTTTCACAACTTATCAAATTGACCAATTAACCTCACAGATTCCCCACTGACTGTCACAATTTTACCACTTGCCATTACAACGTGTCGAATCCCTCTCACAATTTACCCAAAGGGGTTTACTATAGGTATTATATATCCACAATCAAGCGCTCTCACACTCACAAGAATAACGAAATACTGGGATTTAAGCCTGTTTTTAATCAATTTCTTTGTTTGCAGTCAAAGCATAGAAATTCCGCCAACCACCTTGTTGTTGAAGTATCCAAGGACTTAGTTTATCAGCCATATATTCGCCTACAGATTTAGCGAAGTCCTCTTCCAGGTCTTGGACATTCACATCGGCGCTGTAAGAATTATCAACCAGATGCTTACCCAGACGCATGCCAAAGGTAAACAGCATAATTATTCTCCCATAGTTGATGACGTTATCACCAAAGAATTCATCACTGACTAAAACAAAGACTTGGAAAACATGTTCGGGCTTGATACTGTCTTCTAGTCTCGTGAACAACACAGATTGTTGTTTGGCTATTTGACCGACTAAACCAGACAACGTCGAGTTATTTGCCTTTTTGTAATTGTAGGAACTAATAATAGTCAGCGCCATATTCACCATCTCACTATGAACTTGTTTCAAGTCAATCGTTGCTTGTGTCATTATTATACTGATAGCTAACGTTCATCAAAAGATGTCTAGCAGTCAAACTGCTGATCCACTATTGTGAAACGGTGCAAAGTGGTCAAAATGGATAATAACGTAATACTTGTATAAAGACATGGACTCGTCTCTTCTGGTTGGTCAAATTACCCAACCTAATGGAGATAAAACGGTTGTCACCGAAACCACTAGACGCGTGCTTTAGACAAGGGATGTTCTTGTCGAAATTTACTTTTTAAATTTTAATTAACAGTGACCATACTGATCGATAATCACATCCCTTGTCTAAAGCACGCGTCTAGTGGTTTCGGTGACAACCGTTTTATCTCCATTAGGTTGGGTAATTTGACCAACCAGAAGAGACGAGTCCATGTCTTTATACAAGTATTACGTTATTATCCATTTTGACCACTTTGCACCGTTTCACAATAGTGGATCAGCAGTTTGACTGCTAGACATCTTTTGATGAACGTTAGTTATCAGTATAATAATGACACAAGCAACGATTGACTTGAAACAAGTTCATAGCGAGATGGTGAATATGGCGCTGACTATTATTAGTTCCTACAATTACAAAAAGGCAAATAACTCGACGTTGTCTGGTTTAGTCGGTCAAATAGCCAAATAACAATATGTGTTGTTCACGAGACTAGAAGACAGTATCAAGCCCGAACATGTTTTCCAAGTCTTTGTTTTAGTCAGTGATGAATTCTTTGGTGATAACGTCATCAACTATGGGAGAATAATTATGCTGTTTACCTTTGGCATGCGTCTGGGTAAGCATCTGGTTGATAATTCTTACAACGCCGATGTGAATGTCCAAGACCTGGAAGAGGACTTCGCTAAATCTGTAGGCGAATATATGGCTGATAAACTAAGTCCTTGGATACTTCAACAACAAGGTGGTTGGCGGAATTTCTATGCTTTGACTGCAAACAAAGAAATTGATTAAAAACAGGCTTAAATCCCAGTATTTCGTTATTCTTGTGAGTGTGAGAGCGCTTGATTGTGGATATATAATACCTATAGTAAACCCCTTTGGGTAAATTGTGAGAGGGATTCGACACGTTGTAATGGCAAGTGGTAAAATTGTGACAGTCAGTGGGGAATCTGTGAGGTTAATTGGTCAATTTGATAAGTTGTGAAAGCAAATGGGGTAGTTGGTAGGGCAATTCGACAAGTTGTGAAAGCAAATTTCTTAGTTTGCTATAATTTTTTCTCCTTTTGGTTAATATTTCTTCATTTGGCTAGCGTATTTATTACTTTGGCCAACTTTTTTCTTACTTTACCATACACATTTCTTAATTTGGTTGATATTTTATTCACTTTAATTTGTATCTTTTTCATTTTTGGTAATATATTTTCTTACTTGGTCGACAAATTTTCCTATTTTTTGTAAATTTGGATGACATATTTATAAGTTTGGTTGAAATATGTGTTTACTTGGCCAATATTTTTCCCATTTAGCTAACAAATTTTCCTATTTAGGTCGATATTTTTCTACCTTTGGTTAATAATTTTCTTCGTGTGGGTTAACAAAGTTTCCTACTTTTCATAAATTTGGCAGAGATTTTTATAAGTTTGGTCGATATTTTTTCACATCTGGTTAACAAAGTTTCCTATTTTTCATAAATCTACCGGAGATTTTTATAACTTTGGTCGACCTATTTCTATATTTACCCAATATTTTTATTACTTTGGTAAGTTTTGATGATATATTTATAAGTTTGGTCAGTCTTTTAGGTGATTTGGCTAACATTTCCCCCCTACTTTTTATAAGTTTGGACGAGTCATTTATAAGTTTCACCGATCTTTTTCACTTCTGGGTAACATATTTTCCTATCTTTTATGAGGTTGGACGATAAATTTATTTACTTGGTCAATAGTTTTCAACTTTGGTTAGTAAAGTTTCTTACATTTTGGCTGTTTGGATGCGCTCTTTCTTTACTTGGACAATATTTTTTCTCATTTGGTTAACAAATTTTCCTACTTTTCATAAGTTTGGTGGAGATATTTCTGTATTTGGCCGACACTTTCCCCATTTGGTTAACACATGTTCCTTCTTTTCATAAATTTGGTGGAGATTTTTATCAGTTTGGTCGACACCATTCTGTATTTACCCAACGTTTCTATACTTTGAATCACGTATTTTCCTATTTCGGTCGACATGTTTCTTAATTTGACCAATATTTTCCCCTTTCAGCTAACACATTTTCCTACTTTTTATAAATTTGGAGGCGCTATTTATAAGTTTGAGCGATAATTTTTTTCCTATTTGGTTAATATGATTTCCTATTTGTTTAATATTTTTTTTCATTTGACTTACAAATTTTCATTCTTTTTGTAAGTTTGGTCGAGATTTTCCTATTTTTATTACCATTTTTAATTAGTTTGGTTATCATTTCCCCTATGTTTTTATAATGTTGGTCGAAATATTGCTTATTTTTGTTAACTGTTTTGTCAGTTTGGCTAACAATTTTCCTACTTTTTATAAGTTTGGTCGATATATTTATGTATTTGGCCACCCTTTTTATTAGTTTGACTAGCCTTTTTCCCTTCTGTTTATAAGTTTGATTGAGATATTTGTGTATTTGACCAATATTTTGTCTATTTGGCTAACAGTTTTTCCTACTTTTTATAATGTTGGATGAGCTAATTATAAGTTTGGTCAGCCTTTTATTTGATTTGGCTAACATTTTATCCTAGTCTTTATAAGACTGAGTGAAATATTTATAAGTTTGTCCATCGTTCTGCCTATTGTATTACTTCGATCGACATATATCTTGCTTTTACTAGTATATTTTCTTACTTGTTATAAGTTCGGATGATATATTTCTGTATTTGACCACCATTTCTATTATTTTGACTAGCATTTTTTCCTATTTTTTATAAGCTTGTTTGAACTTTTTTCTTTACTTGACCCCTAGTTTTCATCTTTGGTTAACACATTTTCCTATTTGGTCGATATAGTTATAAGTTTGGTTGAAATATTTCTTGACTTGACCATCAACATGTAATCCCCGCACATCACACGACACGCATATGCACCGTCAACCCTAAAAACCAACAAGGGAACGCCATTATTATACATATAACTGTTTATTTTACAGTATTTCCAGTAAATGTTACAAAATATAAAGAAACATAATATCAGTATAAAAATGGATGATGCAACATGGGATGTTATACATAGTATGCTCATATACACACCGTGTACAACGGTGTCGAAAGTTGGTCATAAAACGGTGGTTATTTATTAAACGAGACAGAATTCTGGGATATGATAGAGATAAAAACTTATAGCTGGAATAGTCTCTGTAGTGTATTTGGTATTTGGACGTTGTTGCCTAGCGTATGTAAGAATGTCGTGGTCGTGTACTGTTTTGATAAAATCGTCAAAGTTTTGTCTGCTTCGAATTAGTTGTGGAATTTCTAAGACAGAAGCGTTATTGGAAGATGCATGGTAGAACCGAAGAACTTGTGTTTCGATGTGCCTAATGACTACATGATAACTAAAGTTGATTTTGAATATGCTCTTTTGAGTGTTAAAGATCTTGTACAAGGTCTCTGTCCAGTCTTTAGGGTGTTGTGTCTGTGGAATAACAAAAAAGGTATAGACAGACATATATGTGTTGATCTTGTTATGTGTCTTGATACTACTCCAGTTGTCGTTGTATACTTGTCTAACATCATCTGGTAACGTGTGTAGAGAACCCGCTTCATCCTCGGGTTGTGTGTTGGTAGCTGGATAGGAGTTTTCGTTTTGTTTAGTATTCTTCTCGCTGACTGCCACCTCACTATTAGTAGCCGCTGGTCTCTTACGCAATGTTGGTGAAAAAGGTGTTGACGTTTCTGTTGGTTTTACACTGGATGCTGCTCCTGGTGTTGTGTGTTCTTTTGTAATGTGACGTTGTAGATTGTCTTTCCTGTTAAAATGATGACCACAAGTTTGACACGAATACACTTGCTCCTTGGTACTGTGACTGGTCCGGATATGGCGAAGCAGACTGCGCTTTTCAGTGAAACCTTTCCCACAAGTTGCACAAAAGTGGTTCTCGGATGATTGACAAGTAGACATCTTTTTAGGCACGTTCGCTAGCGAGTTGATAGTGAAATAATCAACACTCGACTTGAAACCTGTTCACACTGACCCTCTGAATATGGCGTTGAATATAATTAGTTTCTACAATTCACCAATGGTAGATAACTCGACGTTGACTAGTTTAGGATGCCAAATATTCAAACAACAAGATATAATGTTCACTAGTTTAGTATGCGGTATCAAAACCGAACAAGTTGTACCAGTCTTTGTTTCAATCGGTGATGAAATCTTTGCAGATGCCGTTGTAAACTAAGGCATAATAATGCTGTTGCTTACACTTGGGGTGGGTAAGAAACTGGTTGATAATTCTTACACGTCAGCGGTGAATAACCAAAAACTGGGAGACAGAGCCACTAAATCGGTATGTCCGTATATGGATGATTGTCCGTGGATACTGAGACAAATAGGTGCCTGGCGAACTTTCTACACTTGAAGGCAAATAGCAGTTGAATAACCACAAAACTGAAGACTCGATCGTTCGTCGTTCTTGTGTAAAGCACAAAGTGAGTGAGATCTGGTGAGTTGGTTATACATTACATAAAGTAAGCCCCGCCCACAGTATAGTTGCCAGCCAATCAGTGAATGTCTAACATAAAATGTGGGTCAATTCTAAGACCAACACCCTGATTGGTTGTAAGCCACACATCGGTTTGTTTGCTTCACAAGTTACTCTACCGCCGGAAGCCTCAATCAGACTCATCTCAAAGGATGGAGGCCTGCACATAGTTTTGCAGCATTATAGAGCAGCTAGCGGTCATGTTGTTTAAGTGTTATGACATTACGCCACCATCAGGGTCGATCTGATTCGACCCCGACACCCACGACGACATAGAGGGCCCTCTTTACTTTTTTCTTTTCTTTTTTTTTTCTTCAAGGATTTCCTTTAACGAGCTGAAACTGTATGCTGCTAGTGTTCGGACGCACTTATCTACCCCTTTCACAACTCACCAACCCCTTAACAACGAATATCACTAAGTCGCCATCTTTACTTTTTTAAAGTTTTCCTTTAAAAGTCGCTTAAAAGTCGATACTGTGTAATGATAGTGCATAAACCACTACATGTCTCTACAGATCACTAATAACCGCTATAGAAAAACTGGCGCTATGGGCATTACAGCGTAAATCACGGGTCAGGTAACCTCTCCCGCCTCGGTCGATTCAAGCGAGCTCTCCTTTGTTAAAATATAATGGTGATATAATTAATATTACCAACTGTCGCCAGCACAACTAATTCACAATACACATTATTTCTTTTACTATACACCTGCGGGCAATATTGATATTTTGGTCACAGCTGTTGTAAACCAACCTTAACAAAGATACGAAACCCGTAACACCAATGTTACTTTAACAGATTCACCACATAGCGGGATTCGCTTCTCTGGCTCCTATGTTGGGTATAGTTATCAACCAGACGCGTTATTCGAACCGTCAATGACGTCACCTAGCTCCGTTACATACTCGCACAATGCCACACTACGCCACCACACAGTAGGTTTCGAACCTGTCAAGCGCTATGGCGGCAACTAGACACCACTGTTATACATTTACGGCTTAGTATACACTTAAAAAGAGCCGCCTAGGGTGGATACCCTTATCGACACGCAGCGTGAATCGACTCTCAAATGATGCCTACGGCACCACCTATCCCCGTTACACACTCGACCACTGCCACACTACCCCACCACACAGTAGGATCGACCCTGCCGCATGGTAGGGGACCCACTAGACACCCCAGTTACACATTGGTGATATCCTACTATGACCAACTACACACCCCTATGGCAACTTGTTACACCCATACAGTGGCTAAGTGGTAACCTTACCAAAGAAAAAGCATTGAGATTCGAACTCGACGCCGCAAAATGAGGGGGTCTATGGTACCAAATTAACCCATTAGACACCCCAGTTACACATTGGCGATACCCCGACACACTCTACCGAATTGGTTATTGCACCATCTGCAATGCGACTGTGGTACCAACTAGCCCCGTGTCTCAATTTATTTATCATTGTTTACATATACGGATGATCTGCTTAAAAACGTCACCTATCGCCAACAGGTGTAATTTACAAACCACATTATTTCTGGTACGGACAATATCGACTTTTTGCTGACAGATGTTCGCCGATCTTATCAAAGATACGAATACATCAACCCGAAACAGCCGGCGCAAACCAATCGATTATGCATAAATTATGTTCCCCCACTCCCCTTCTTTGAGCTTACTATTTTATTCCGGCACCTCCCCGCACCTCCCGCACCTCCTTCTATTTTCTTTGTATATCTCATTGCTCATTGCTCATTCCGAGGGATATCCACCCTTCCTTACTACTCACACATCCCACCCCCCATACACCATCTCCCCACCCACACACACACATCTCCCACCCATCACACATCCCTCCACACATGCCCCACCCACCCACACATAAACCTAGGCACACATGCGTGCATCCACCCATCCATCACCTACCCACACATCCTCCCACCTTTAAACATCTCCCCACCCTCACGCACACATCCTCCACCCATCCCATAATCTACCAACACTCACCCACCCACATATCCTCCACCACCCACCCACATACCCCAACCACTCAGCCAAACACACATGCCCTAACCACATATCCAACACCAACACACACATATTCCCGCCAACTCACATATCCAGCATCATATTTCGTGGTGTGCCTCTGCCTCTCTTCCCCTTAATCATTCCAGTTGTCACGATGTTCTCCAGCGCCTCTCTTCTCATCATATGACCAAAAAAAGCTGTTTGTCTCTTTCTTATTGTTGTATATAATGTTCTAGTTTCGTCAGCCTCTTTAAGTTACTTTGGCAATCCAAGGAGTTTCCAACATTCTTCATTTTTTTTTAAATGCAGCCTTTCTTGCCCTATTCTGCTCTTAATCTCTGTTGTGCATCTTCCATCTGATGTTATAAATGTCCCTAGATATTTACAGCTATCCACTTGGTGAATAATTGTCCCTTCTATCTCTATTTCACATTTGGGTGTCACCTATTTCTTTGATACCACCATTGTTACTATTTTCTTGATATTCAAAGGAGAGTCCTTTCCTTGCACTCTCTGTTACTACAATGTCCAACAATTGTTGTAGATCTGTTGCGTTATCCGCTATCAATACTGTGTCATCTTCATAGCATATATTATTTATATTATAACCTCCAAATATTATTCCTGACTTTTCTTTGATCTCTCTCATTATTACTTCCCTATAGAGGGAGAAGAGATCCGGTGACAAAACACACCCCTGTCTTACTCCCAGCTTTATATGTTCATAATTTCCTTCCTTATTTCCCATTTTAATTGCTGCTTTTTGGTTCCAGTAAATATTGTTTATTATTCTGAGATCTTTCCCATCAATGTTAATATCTTCCAAGATTTTTATCAGTTCATCATGTTTTACTTTATCTAATGGCTTAGTATAATCTATGAAGCCCAAATATATGTCTTTCTTTGTCTCTACTGATCTTTCTAATAGTGTTCGTAATGTGTATATTGCATTGTTTGTACCTTTTCCTTCCACAAATCCATACTGTTCTTCACCAATTTCCATTTTTATTTCCTTCCTTGTTCTTCTCATTATAATTCTGAGTAGAAGCTTAGTGACAGGATTTACGAGGTTAATTGTACGAAAATCTTCGCATTCAATTGCTCCTGGTCTTTTTGGTATCGCTATAAATACAGATTTCAACATATCGCTTGGTATAAATCCACTGCTATAAATATCATTCAACATTTTGGTTAATATATCTACACCAAATTCTCCCATTACTTCTAATTCTTCTATTCTTTTGTGATTCCATCTGGCCCAGCTGATTTTCCTTTTTTCATATTCTTGATAGCGTCATCAACTTCTTCTTTTAGAATAGGTGGATCTTCTAAGTTACTTTCTTCTGTTAATTCTGCCCTTTCTCCATCACATAAGTCTCTTATATACTCATTCCAGCTCTTCATTATAGCATCTTCTTCCAATAATATATTTCCTGTTTTTGATTTTAAACAACCTGAAAAATAAATAATGAAATGCACAGAGAAAGAAAGAAATACAGACAGACAGACAGACAGACAGACAGACAGACAGACAGACAGACAGACAGACAGACAGACAGACAGACAGACAGACAGACAGACAGACGGACGGACGGACGGACGGACGGACGGACGGACGGACGGACCGACCGACCGACCGACCGACCGACCGACCGACCGACCGACCGACCGACCGACAGACAGACAGACAGACAGACAGACAGACAGACAGGGATATACAATTCTATGGAACCATATCCATTGAAGCTTCCAATGCTTGGCTATTTCAGACTTGCTCATGCTTCAGCTGCAGCCGGAGGCGCTGAAAGAGAGGCAGCTCAACATGAGATCTGTGGATATCACTGTCCATGACATCAACAACTTCACCAACATCCAGACCCCGGGCAACGGTAAACTATTGCTGTTATAAATGTCCTTTCATGTTTCCTGGATATAAAGAAACTCACACAACATACACGGACAGATGCTGATATATGGTTAGTCAATGCTGTGAGCTATTATATGCATGAGGCATATCCTGGCGCTGCCAACACTGACGGATAGGCATAGGGTCCTTCAGGCCAAATGGTACCTGAGAGTTGCCGCAGATAGGGATCACCCGCTGCATGCAGCAATGGATATGGCCAAGGGTCATAGACTAAGACGAGGCAGGTACTGGTTCGCACAGACGGAACTTTCTTTATGGCAGGTGTGTGATCTAGAGACCATCAATGGTGAAAGAGAGTGGGTTGAAGGCCCGGAAGACATCACAGACTGGCACAATGTCATAATAACACTGGGTCGTGAGTGCAGAGAATAGGCAGTGGGCCGCACTGAGTTTTAAGTACAACAACTGATCCAGAGCAACACACATCAAGGTGACATAGTCATCTACACCGATGGGTCAGTGGTGAGAAACAGACGTAAATGCTGGGGCTTTATTGCAAAGGCTAATGCACAAGTCTTGAAAAAGGAGAGTCTGGCATATGAGACTACGACCTTCAGCATGAGAATGAAGGTGGGGGAAATAACAGTGGCATTCCGGTGTCTAGAGGAGACTACTGCAACACACGTTGTATTCATTACGGATTCAAAGAGTATGCTTAGTAAGGTAGAGAAAGTAATGTTTCCTGTGGAATGGTTCTCGTCGCTTCAGAGGTCACAGATTGTGAGAATTGTATGGATATTTTGCCCTGGCCATGCGGGGGTACGGGGGAATGAACAGGCTGATAGGCTAGCAGGAAATGCACCTCTTGGTGGTAGTTTGCAAGGGGGAGGTGGTGGTGCTCTTGTGGGACCAGGTGGAGAAGGCGCAGGAACAGATTGAGAACCCATATGTGGAAAGAATGAGATTGCTGGGGATCGGCAGGGGTTCTAGAAGAATCTCAAAACTGAGAGGGAAGACCAGGAGAACTTTTAATCAGATAGCGGTGTGAACGATTAGTAGTATGACTCTTCGCTGGCTGTTGAACGAGGGGACGGAGCACGTACGGGAATGTCCTGAGTGCTGTAATGTCAGTTCTTAACTCAACTCAACTCAACTCAACTGCTGTGAGCTTCTGTTACGCAAGCTGGTACTTTTATTTTTTTCTGGAGATTAATGGTTCGATTCTTCGCCAGATCATCCTTTCCTGACTCACACCAACGTCAACTTTATAATGACAAGTGGATGTAATCACATGACACCCAATCTAGCACTGAGATCGTATTGTTGCGAAAGTCTAGCTCCCTATGTGGCTAATCATGAAGTCTATTCAAATATGAGTTTTGTTTCGGATGTATGAAAGAGATTAACTACTGGGAGTACAAGGGTTGCTGAGCGATCAGTAGGCGTGGTCAGGTCTAAAAGGACGAAACTGAATCAGGTAAGGTACCGAGACTCACACCAAACAAGACCAAAATTCCCGTTATTTCTGTCTACTTGGCGATGCTCCCCATTTCCGGCCTCAGATAGGTCAAATGATTGCATTCGAGGACTGACAGGTGACAACATGTTTATTTTGTCAACGATGGGCAAACAATAACACATCGAACGTGATGCAATTTTATTATATGTTCTGGTTGCTCGAACTTTACTTTTGAGGCTCTACGGCGAAACACGGCGTCATTTGGTTAATTATCATCTTGATTCCTCTAAAATGTTGCTGGCGCCCATTTCTCTCTTCAGAGCTCGGTTCATGGTGTTGTGGGACAGTTCTCTCTACACGACTCTATTCATGGTGTTGTGGGACAGTTCTCTCTACACCGCTCTGTTCATGGTGTTGTGAGACAGTTCTCTCTACACGACTCTATTCATGGTGTTGAGGGACAGTTCTCTCCACACAACTCAGTTCATGGTGTTTTGAGACAGTTCTCTCTACACAACTCGGTTCCTGGTATTGTGGGACAGTTCTCTCTACACAATTCGGTTCATGGTGTTGTGGGGCAGTTCTTCTGCTGACATTTCCCAAGCACCTTCTTAGACGATGAAGCATCATTTTCTTTCCTTGGCCTACCTCTTTCTCTACGTGTGCTGATCTGTCCAATGGTCGCGGTGTTCGCCAGTGTCTCTCGTCTCATTGTACGTCCAATGAACATCATTGTCTCTTTCTTATCATCATTATCATGTGCCATGAATATAAGCGTGAGCGTTCATAGTTAATCATCTCACACGATCATTAAAATCTTAAATAAGGTCTGTCTTCTTCAGATTATGTCACATAGAAAAACCATCCAGTAATTTATCCCTTTATCTTTCCTTTGTTCTGTCTTCCGTTATGTTTGTGATATATCACCAAGTTTATTTCTCTCATGTCTCCTAATAATGTGCCAAAAATGTTCACTGTTTCTGTTTTATATCTCAAATTAATTGATCACTTTTATGCGTTTCTTGTGGGGTTGTCCCATTCGTTTTTCTGTCCGCCCATGCTATTCTTCGCATTCCTCGAAAGCCACATTTCCCCTGCCATAGATGTTTCTCAGTTTCTCTGTTTAGTGCATGATTCACAGAATTATAGTTGTGTACAATGTTGTAAGAAGAAACAGATTACAATCGACTCTAAGAAGAAAGAAATACCACAATGTAATAAACGGGTAAGTGGGAATATTCTTAAACAAGTAAATGGTACAACTATCTCGGAACAATTATAACATCTAGTTGGTAGTTGGTGCTTTACTTAACTCAATTCAACTCAGCTCAATTCAACTCAACTCAGTTCAACTCAACTCAATTCCATTCAACTCAATTCATTACATTAAAAATAAGGCTCGGATCCGAGACTATGGTGATATACTAAAGCTGGTTATGATCATCCACGCTTACCGGCACATAATGATGTTTGCTTATCATATACTGGCGGCCGCGTTAGTGTAGTTGATTGTGCGTTAGTTGCATATCCTCTACAGAACGTAGCAGTCAACCGCAGTATTTTTGGCTGTTCGTGATTCCTGGGCAAGTTTACGTTCAGCAGTTTGCCTTTATTTTCTGAAAGACCTGCACCCATACCATTTCATAACAAAAAAAAAACTGCTGGAAAATTTCCCGCAGCAGTGTTTCTAATGCGGTATGCGGGATTACGAGCTGCGTCCGTAACGCCTTCGCCAAGGAAATGGCTGATGATGTAGGAAGCGGGTTCGGCGCCTACGGTCGTCGTCCGCCAACAGAGGACAAGACTGACCAGCTATTCCTTCGTGCGACCAGGCCAATGAAGGGAGGTGGCCATATCACAACAATGACTCACTGCAGAAAACTGCTTCGGCACAAACTGTGAATTGTTTAATATTGTATTATTCGATTTTAGCTGCATCCCCTTTACAGGACGACAATAGCAACCCATAATTTTTGGGTATATGTGATTTTCTAGGCAATGTTTACGTTCACTAGTTTGTCATTGCTTTCCGAACGACGAACGCAACTACGATCTAAATCAACACAAATCGGCCTGTCTCCAAATAATCTGCAGCTGATCTCGGACCCTCACCCCAATATGTCGTGGAAGTGTGGAACGTGTTCACTAACCCCTTGTCACATTCCCGGCAATCTTGTCATACCTACTTTTATTTGTCGTGTTTTTGTGCAGGAACTACATGCTTGATATTTATTTGTTGGCATTGTTTACATACTTGCAGCAACAGTGACGGCATTAGTACTAACTGTTCCGGATGCGGAAGTGTCCTTGGTGAACTCGTGAGTATACATATTGCAGAATATGACAGTTTCTCTACTATTGTATTCCATTATCGTGGACAAAATCGGCTCCTTGGCTTAACATATAGCGAGACATTAACATTTCCCCTATAGGGGAATAAAATGGCAAAATTACTGAACTAAATTACCAAGTAAACCATAAATAGCCAATAATTGCTGGAGTTGATTCTATTCCGCCGATTCCATCGACGATGAACTGTAATTTCCGTGGCGTACTGTTGTGTTGGCATTTTGGCAGAGACCTCCTGATGCATGTATCTGCCTGTGAGCACTGTTGATTTGTCGGTACTGCTGTTTGTTCCACTTTTCACATGGGGCAGTGAGGAGCATTTTGTGTGATATTCACTGGCACAGGAACGGACCATAATGGGGACGACCCGTTGCTGTGAAGTTGGAACCGCGACTAACTAACTAACTAACTAACTAACTAACTAACTAACTAACTAACTAACTAACTAACTAACTAACTAACTAACTAACTAACTAACTAACTAACTAACTAACCAACTAACTGACTGACTGACTGACTGACTGACTGACTGACTGACTAATATATGTATGCGTGTGTATGTCTGTCAATATTATGAATCAATCATTCGATCTATCGATGAATGAATGAATCAAGTGAATTTTAGTTGCTAATACTGACTCTAAAGCCGACAATTTCCCTTTCATTGAAACGTGACGTCATTGACCACAGATATGTTACGGGCGTATTAGCATACATTAAAAACATGACAAGAGAGTTGTTATTTTGGCCACACACACACACACACACACACACACACACACACACACACACACACACACACACACACACACACACACACACACACAGCTTTAAATACCTTCATGGTTTTCAGAAAAGCAGCGACACAGGCTGTTGTGTCTAGCCGGGTACTGTCTCTGTCTGCAGCTGTCGGCGGGTCCAAAGTTAGCCTTGTCCATACCTTCTCAATGGCTGTCTCTCATCCAAAGGTGAGCTGTTTACTCACATAGTGTTACAATATAGTGTAACTGATTGATTAATTGTTTCATTCTGACACAAACGCTTTTGTACCAAACGAAGATTGGTCGTTGTCTAGATTATAATGCTTCCACTATATCACTGCAGAGTGGAAGCTGAGCTTGCGACCTGTCTCACACCACAAGTCACCACAGCAGCACACATCCACTAGTCAGTGAACAATAGTAGGTTTGCGCACATCATATCCATTTAATGCTGAAGTAACACGGAACCACACAACACGTAAATCCAGGAACAATAATTCTCTCAGAATATATCTTCATCACAACTTATAACTCAAATAACACTGCCTTCTCAAGGCCTACTTAATCTCATCCACCACGAAAGTTTTACTAGCCACTCTTCCGGCCCGAACTCACTGGATCCAACTCACTCTGGATCTAAGCCTCTGCTAACTATCCGACCCTCTCTAGAGCTAGGCTTCAATTCGCTATGTCTGCTGATAACCAGGCTCAGTCTTTAATCCTTAGTCTCAGACTTCCTATCACTGAAAACCACAGGGCAGAGTTCTATCACTAACTCCCCTATCATTCAGTTTCCCAGACCACCGACCTACACTTGTCGGGTCCTAAACTCTCCAACTGTCCCCATCAATGTTTTTCACTCTCTTTTTAACCTTTTTTTTTTGTAGCCCTCCCTAGGCTCCACACACACTACACCACAGCTCAAACTGGCTGCCCCACAATTACACTAGCCAGCTGATTTCTCCTCAACTGCCCCTTCCATCACTGTCCTCTCATTTACCCCCTCCGGGGACTTACTACCCGGCCCCATTTTACCTCGTGAACTTGTTTAAGTGTACCATTATTACCCAGGTCACTCACCTTAATATTAGTGAACTCAGGCATGTATCACATTCATTCATTCCTAAAATGTTTCTCTAACATATCGAAATGTATAGTTTTTGTCAGTCTTTTTTTTTTCACCCTTGCTCCGCCCTGGAGTTGAGGTTTTCAACTAATTCACGTCAAAACATTTGTATCATTTTTAATGACTGACTGAATTTTACAGTTAAAGGTTTCTACGAATTGAAGTAATCGAACTGCTGTCAACCCCTTTTAGAAACATTGCGTCATGCATAGTAAATTACAGTTTTACTACTCTTTGTTCCGGTAACGAGAATATCGTCTCGGCCTGCTCTTGTCCTACTGAACGGATTTCAGAGTTCCTTGATAGCATATTTCAGCCGTTGGTTGCTAGCCTCCCCTCATATATCAAAGACACTAACCACGCTATCTCTACCTTCAATTCCATCAGCTTCACCACCACTTCTCAGCACCACATCTTTACTTTAGATGTGACTTCACTCTATACATCTATTCCTCATTCTGACGGCCTTAAAGCCTTGGAATTTTTCTTATCTTAGACAAAAGACGCGGCCCCACCATAGCCACCGGACCATTGTTGCATCTGGCAGAGTTAGTCCTTAACCTCAATTCATTTGAGTTCAATGGGGACTATTTTGACCAGATCAGCGGGGTTGCCATGGGTACTAAGATGGGTCCGAGTTATGCCTGTCTGTTCATGGGCTATCTTGAACACCAGGTATGGAGTCAATACACTGGTAGGCTCCCGGAGCTCTATAGCAGGTATATCGATGACTGTTTTGGTGTTTCAGACATGCCATTGTCTGATCTCCAGGACTTCATTGCCTTTTTCTCTAACTTTCATCCTAGCATCAGACTCACCTACACTATTTCCTCGTCGGCTGTTAATTTCCTAGACATAACAGTTTCCTTAGGTTCTGCTGGCCTATGCACGGCGGTTTACTATAAACCGACTGACTCACATGCATTCCTGCTCTATACCTCCTCCCATCCTCCCTCTTGCAAGGATTCCATTCCTTTCTCACAACTGCTACGTCTCCGACGGCTTTGTCGTGATAATAACGACTTCCGTCAAAAAGCCCACGAAATGTTGGATTTCTTCCGCCTTCGAGGCTACCCAGAGAATGTTCTGTCTACAGCTCTTCACCTCTGCCAGTCTATTAGTCGTGCCGAGGCTCTCTCTTCCAGGCCGAAACCACGCAATAGTAGACCTATTCTCTCACTTACCTACCATCCTCATAATATTGCTGCCAAGAATATTCTCATGAGGCATCTACCCATCCTCCAGGCAGACTCTGCCACTCGCGGTGTCTTCTCAGAAGCCCCACTTGTGGCATACAGGCGTGATCGTAACCTGAGGGATGTGCTGGTTCATAGCACTCTATCACAATCCCATCAGTCTCTTCCTGGCACAACTGCATGTCTTCGATCTCGTTGTAAAACTTGTCCATATGTCCTTCAAACCACAAGTCTCACTTTCCCTAAGACTACTTTCCACATCCGGGAGGGTTTCTCATGTAGGAGTCGCAACGACATCTATGCGATCATCTGCACACGTTGCGACATGAGGTATCTTGGAGAGACGGGCCTTCGTCTTGCGGACAGATTTAGACAACATTTATCCGATATCGACAGTGGTGCCAAGAAACCGGTACCCCTACACTTCAACAGTTCCGACCACTGTGGGGTTGCCGACATACGTGTTACGGCGATAAAATCGTGCACATCTCACGAACGCGATCGTAAGACATTGGAAAACCGTCTTATCTTCCAATTGGGTTCACTTTCCCCTCACGGCCTCAATGTCCAACACAGTTTTACTTAAATCCCCTACGCCCCTTATCCACAACCCCCCCCCCCCCCTCCATCTCCGCTATCTTATAGTCAACTTCATAGCCAGTTGTAAGTCCTTCGCAGGACGTGGGAGTCACCACCAGCATTATCTCTGCTTTCTGTGACTTCTTGGTTGATTTGCATGGGGTCGTTTCTCATTGCGTTCTGAACTACCGTCACTTGTGCTACCTTTTGATAGCAAACGATTGCTGGCCTGCATCCATATTACCCACAGCAGCGTTTCGAACTTGGCGGAATTGCGTACTGCATCCGTTACATCGCCTCAGAGTTACACATCCATATTTTTCCATTCGCTCTCCTGGACGCACCCCGATCCCCCTAGCCCGGGTTCCCTCACCGGTTGAATTAACCAATCGCCGAGTTTCTGGCTGTACTGACCTTTAGGCAGTTGACCCCTTTAACATCCGTTCCATTCCAGCCATGGATAGCCGTCTCAAGCTCGGACACAGATGATTTGATATTTAGACATTCATGTAGTGTCGATCGTGTATTAGTTTAATCGATTTTTGTTTGTTTGTTCTGTGCTGACGAAGGCTTTGGCCGCAACGTTCATTGTTTTTTGTAGTTGTGCTTTGGTAAAGCTCTCAACCTACTTCTCGTTTTTCAGTGATTCATTCATTTACCCAGTATTCACCTCTTCTCTAAGAGAACATTATTTTGCATTTATGAGAACCCTTGCCAATCTTCTTCTTCTCCTTCAGCGTTCCGTGCCATTGAGGTTCTTTGCTGCAGATACAATCCGTCTCCATTCGTCTCTCTGGTGGACCTTCTCTTGCCAGTCATTGATTCCAAGTGCTTGTAAGTCTGTATATATATTATCTCTCCACCGTCTTCTTGGTCTACCTCGGGGTCTACGGTCATTTATTTCCTGAGTGTAAGCGAGTTTTGTTTCCCTATTGTCTTCCATTCTTTCTATATGCCCCATCATCTACTTATATTTATTTATAAGAGAAACTGCGCAATGGGACACTACTGAAGGTGAAGTTGTCAAGAATTACTGAAGAAGAAGTTGTCAGCCAAAACTGCTGGGGTTGTCTGCGACGTCATGTAAAGGATATGCAACTAACTTTTAACTCCATGCCACTTCTTAGTTTACCCAGTTTTTGCCTCTGATTCTTCTACCTCTGATATTTATATTCTTCTTGTTTTTATTATTCTTTTTTTTCAATACATCTTTTCTCATTATATCACCGAAGAACGCTGTTTTCAATTATTCTGGTATTCTTATGGTTTCAATTTCTTACACTGGCGTCTCCCAGGCAAATAATGTTGGCTGCGTCGGCAGTCCAAGCTATTCGTTACATCTCTGTGTTCCCACGCTCTTCCTGATTTGTTCATTCACATTCCAAGATTCACTAACATACAGAAGAATAGATTCCATATATGTCAATATTCTCTTACTCTGAAAGTGACTTTATATATAACTGACTTTTCGTCATCTAAAATATCAGTCCTATTTAGAAATAACTAGAAAGAGAAAAAAGACAGGAGAGATAATCAAAATCCACAACAACAACAACAAATACCACCACCACCACCACCACCACCACCACAACAACAACAACAACAAACAGACGTCAGTTATAACCGACGCTGAAGAAGCAGGTTGAACGAGGCCAAATTTTTATTTTTTTCCCCTGTAAATATTGAATTGAATCTGAAGTGTTCCGCCGCCAATAATCCAAGCCACTACATAGTGAGATGGCGTGCCTGTTTCCTTCCTCGTCGCCTTTTATTTCCAGGACATTCTTCAAAATGCCAGCTGCTCATGTGTATGACTTTGGGTCTACCCCAGAGACGCCCTTGTTGAACACAACATTTGATGCTTCTAACCTGAACCCCTGCTTTCGCAGACAAGCGGACTAACTACTGTGCCACTGTAACTCATAGCTATCTGTCGACGAGAGATACACTTATCACAGCAATGTGAGGTGTTGTGTGCACAGGCATGGGTAATTGATTCACAGTACTCCGAGGAAAGACCAGATGGAATCACCATCAGTTTGCAAGTGATACCACTAGTATTGGGACTCTTCACTGGATGTTGAAGATATTGACGGTGCGCGTATGGGATTGTCCTGAATGTTGTGATACCGGTTTCTTGACTCAACTTAAATCAATTCAACTGTTAATTGCTTCTCTGCTGAATCTAAACCTATATAATTTGCTGCACGAAGGGCTTTTAAATGACAACCTTAAAAGTGTGATAGAAATTACAATAGCCATGACGTTGTCTTGTAACCTGTCAGTATTTTTGTTAAGGATGTCAAGAGGGCTATGGACGTGTCATCACGGTGCAGACGAGCACGGTAACGTCATAAGGACAATTTATAGGTGGCCGCCCCACTTTTGACATGCACCAAAGAGGAGCAGCTTTCTTTTATCAGTTTTTTTTTTTTATCAGTGAAGGGATAAATTCTTTAGAAGTTCATCAGGAAACGAAGGTCCAGTATGCTGATGCATGCCTATTAGTCCAGAAAGTGTATGAGTGGAGTAGGAAGTTTCGACCTGAAGTCAAATCCAAACGACGTGGACTTCTGAGTGAGGGCGTCCTTTTGCAACATGACAACTCTCGACCCCATACTGCCCGTGCAACGATTGAAACCATCAAATATCTCCACTTTCAGTGTCTACCACATCCCCCTTATATATTGTTTGTGACTTTTATTTTTGTCCCCCGTTCTCGCCAGATCTAGCCAAAAGTGATTTATACCTGTTTGGACAACTCAAAGAGTCATTCGGAGGAAAAGGTTTTCATTTGAAGCCCCACGTATGTTATACGTGTATGTCATTCAGCACCACCTTTTTATACAAAATCGAAAATGTTCTTACGCATTTTGTCTAATTATTATCCCAGAATCTTACCTTTAGTCCCGCCTGTGGATTTCAGAGTCAAAACGAAAGGCAAGAACATGTCTGTTTGTTATGTGTTGTTGCTGTTATTGTTGTTATTATCTTTGTTTTGTAAACGAGCAAAATTAACATGTAATAGTACAGTATATGAATATATTGTCACATTCTATGTAAATACCACCTTTTCTAGTTTCATGTTTAAACATAGAAGCCACGAACAATATGGTGTAAGATATATTGAAGGGCTGCATTTCGTCAGATGCATTCTGCAGAGTTAATATATTATATGAAGTGAGACAATGAATAATACTTAAGCTGAAACAATTAAAACACATTGTCACGGTTATTATTAGAATGTGGAACATCTGTTACCCCCATGGTAATTTCAAATTTAGAACAACCTCTTTCAGTTTACACAGAACCGAATGGAACCGCCCGATTGTTAAAGCCTCACTATATTTGAGCAATCCTTTATCGTTCGTCGAGTACAACACTTGAAACGCGTTTCTTTGTTCAAGTTATGACCGTTATGCTATTAAGTACTGAGAAATCAACGATGACAGCGTTTTATAGCCTTTCCACAAACATATTGTTTGTGGCTTTTGTTTTTAAATTCACTAAGTGAATATATAGTTTGATGTTGTAGCTTTAAACCCAGCTGTACTTGTGTCTTTTTGTGTCTCCAGTACTATTATTTGACAGAATGATGAAGATTCCGTCAACCTGGGTACTTTCAGACAGTATAGCATTGAAAGTGTTTAACGCATTGCATGCTAAGGTACCGTAGCTGTGACTTCGATTTATCTCCGCTTGCCGCTGCCATCACACCATGCGTAATTTTACATTGTACTGTTAATAAATCGACGTCTTTGGATTACAGGTTAGTGTTTCACAAATCCCCGACATATCGGGTCGAGGATTCGAAATAAGCAGCAGCTACATTGCAAACGAGCAAACGAACTTTATTTTCAAAGGGTCACAAATTGAGCACGCAAGCCCGTCTTACATTCGGCCCTTCCAATAACTGATATTTCGTACATCAAATATATATTGTCCATGTTACATTCACATAGGAAAAAAAGCATTGTTACATGAAAGTTGTGAACATAAACAATGCGTATTACCATGTTATGAGACAGGTAGGCACACACTTACACGCACTTGCATAAACACACACGTACAGACCTGCATGCATACTTACATCATTTATACAAACTGAGTTGTACACTTAACTCAATAACACACAAATACCCATTCCCTCACATATAGGAACATATGTCTTTACGTTGATTTCAATGGTAGGAGCTTGGTCCGTACAGAAAACGATTGCAAACTACTGAAAGTAAAAATGACTCGTGTGTCACAAACTTTCATTAATTGCTGAGGTTGCTTGCAACGTCCTGTAAAAAGAAATGCAACTAACTTTTAGAAACTGTTAGTATATAGTTAGCCTGTTGAAAGTACCGGTCATATAATGTTTCAGTGGCTGTTAAAACAGGGCTTCTGGTGTGGAACCTTCTGGGATTTTAAGAGTTAAGGCATATGATCTAAGTCCCCGCTAATCACTGGTATCATACAGGCTAATAGACTACAATGGCTGGGGCATATAGAAAGAATGGAAGATAATAGGGAAACAAAACTCGCTTACACTCAGGAAATAAATGACAGTAGACCCCGAGGTAGACCAAGAAGGCGGTGGAGAGATAATACATATACAGACCTACAAGCACTTGGAATCAACGACTGGCAAGAGAAGGTCAACCAGAGAGACGAATGGAGACGGATTGTATCTGCAGCAAAGAACCTCAATGGCTCGGAATGCTGAAGAAGAAGATGGCATTTCTTACCAGGCAACGCACTATACGTTCATTGGCTATACCATACATCAAACATTCATTAAAACTGATTCAGTGCCATGTTGACAACGTTTCAGTCAGATCTGTGACGCACCCCTACTTCCCATTGACAGTCATTCCTTTTGTTTGGTCCACACCTACGTTTTGTTTGGAACAGAATATGTTCAGCTTTTCTGTAGCAAAGAGTTGCTTCTCCTTTATACGCATTTTTTACTGCACTGGACTGATTTTTTTGCGTGTGATTTAACTTTCCCTATTACCAATGTCTCTCGCCATCAGGCGAACCCACTCCGAATTCAGAGGTGCTTGTAATTTATCCCCAAATCAAGGAAGAGAAGTCACATTTTAGTCCAACCGACCGGTGTAGAGATTGAACCCCCTACCTCGGCACCCCTCACCGGATGTTTAAGAACACGTGCTCTTATCTATTAGGCCATGCCGACTTCCGGTAAGACGTTATTTTCACAGTCTAATATGTGTCTTGTAATTATAGAAATGGCTCTCCGTTTCTTAATCTTGATTTTCTAACAATCCTGGCCAGTGGTGAGACGATCTGGGACACCCAGGGTTGTCAGCTGAGCTCATATACTGACGGGACTTCACCTCTGGGAATGGTTGACAACAGCGAGTCACGTCCCAACCTCACGGGAGGGAATGTATCCTTGCCCAGTGTAGTGTGCAAGTGTAACCACACAACTAACTTTGCCATCCTGATGCAAGTTGTAGACTTTGAGGTAAATGTTGAGTTAACATGTAACTGTTCATATCACTGTTATCGTAAAGTCACTTTGCAAACCGAAATAAGTAAGTAAATCACACGCATTGGTGCGTACTGACTAAATGGTGCCAACCCCATATTTGTATAGTTCAGTTGACACTCAATGGGTGATGTGGTCATTATCACACATGCAGCCCCGGCGTGACACAATATTTGTAGGCCGAGTCGATCTGGTGGATTAAACCAATCACCGTATCGATGGTGATTCGAACACATGTCCAACGATCCACCAGGCTTCATACTACAGTGTGTATGAAAATATCCGAAAACGTACACGTACACGTAAACGTACGTATCCGAACGTAAACTTGCCAAGAAATCACAAACAGCCACAAAATGTTGGGATTGACAGCGAGGTTCCGTAGCGGATATACAACTAACATTTCATTTTCCAATGGACCATATGCTCATAATTATTTCACACCAAGCCCTTTGTAGACTTGCTCATGTTTACCTGCATTTTGCAGCTAACTTTTTCTATGGGATGAGGATGTCAGTCTAATGCCAATCCTCCATATCCGCCTCTTACGACACACATGGTAGTTTACAGTGTTACCATTGTTGGCTTCCCTTATGAGTCCAGGTAAGACACAGTGGGGGGGGGGGAGGCGGGGCGGATCAGGTGAATAGTGTGGGAGAACGGATATGTCCTCGTAGCCTGGAGAGAATGATACAACGGGGAGTTACCAGAAGATCTGGCCGACACTAAGTACTCCGAGAAAATGCCAGAAGGACACATAGTCACACTGTAGTTAGTATCCTTATTATTGGGACTCTTCGTTGGCTGTTGCAGATGAAATCTCCAGAGTGAAATGATGCCGGTTCGTGACTCAACTCAACCACTGTGACGTCAAATGGCCGAAACACATGTATTTGAGCAATATTATGCAGTTTATGTGTGCGTTTTCTTTTATATTCATTTAGCCGAAGGGAAAAGGCAAGGGAAAGACTGATGTTTCCTTTGCTACGGTGCTAAGAAGTAGAGAGTAACTCTGACTTCGTTAAGGCCAAAGAAGGGAAGTAGTAAAAAGACAGAACATCACACCGCCTTCAACTGACAAAAAAGTGATTGTCATTAGATAAGAAGATACAAGGTTCGATGGCAAAGGTAAAAACTACTATTGATGTTCACACAGGAACCACCATGTTAGAGCCCAAGCAGTGAATTAAGATGTTAGATTGTGGTAGAAATAGTGGATATGATGGTATCTTTATTTATCAACTACTACAGCTTTGGTGACAATTTGTGTTCAAACACATTGAATAAATCATTGAAGTTCAAAAACAGATAACGGCAGACATCAAACAGCAGCAAAGGGTGGCCCCTATCCAGTCACCATAACTTAAGGCAACAGGGTACACCAAGTACCACGACACAGGTGTCCCAAACAATAGCTGAGCAGGATGTCACAATAAATGACTTTGACGCAGATAACAATAAGGCACTACAAAAACATAAGTTACACAACATAAGTCCTAAGACGCAACATAAACAAAAGAGTTGTGACACAAATTGCTACCCCACCTTGAACCCAGGCGTGCTGACACCAGTCAGCCACTCAGCTTTCTCCTACGACATAGGTTGTTCACTGATGATCAGTTATCAGTTATCAGTTGGGGTATCTTCATTGCACTCCGGACATGTCCATAGGTGCTCAGATCCTCCCCCCAGCATGTGCATCAGCGTCCGGTGGCTAATAGTGCCAGTTCTGTGTTGGTTGACGAAGCGTCTTGTTTTCCCGATGTACCTCTCGCGTCTGGCCGTGCTGATTCTTACTCCCAAGTCTTTCATCCTGGACAGCGATGTGGATTCACTGACGTCAAAGTCCTCTGTTCTCGCCATATCTTTGAGGACGTTAATAACATCGGCACGATCCATGGACTGACCATCTACAGGGAGTGCAGAGCCCGCCAGTTCAGCTCGTACATTTCTCTCGACTCCCGCATGTCCCGGGACGAAGATGAAGGTGACTTTTCGGACAACGGACTTCCGCAGCGACTCAGTCCACTGTCTACGTACAGATACAGCTTCGACCTTCTGAATCATGCTCATTGAATCACTTAGTACACACACGTTAGTATAATGCTGTGATTCAAGCCATATGAAAGCCTGTGTAACTGCCATCACCTCCATTGTCATGCTGCTCGTGGTCACAGAGTGGGCACCACTGGATTCTTGAACGGTTCGGCCCGACGAACGGGCTGTAAATGCCCACGCACTTCTCTGCTGCTTTACAACAGATCCATCTGTATAGATGAGCACTTCGGGGCTATCTGAGTGTTCATATATGAGCGCGTTAACCTCTGCATTGACAGCGACAGGGTTCTGCTCTCTGCACCGTCTGTCGAGTGTGATAATGCAGGAGAAAGTGCACTTAAAAGCTGGAGGCACCGGTACCCATTCCTTGTCGGGGTTGATACTGGTAAGACTGCAAACTTGTCTGACGACATCTTCCGCCCGACCCATCCATGATTTGCCTCTCTTTAGCCTGTCACCCTTTTCTCTGAATATAGCGTCATGCAGAGGGTGCTGCTCACCTGCACTTATTTTTAAGTATGCACGAGCTCTCCAGATCTTGATCCTGTGTTCCATTGTCGGGAAGTCAAGGAGGTATCTCATTGCTACACAGCTGGTGTCTCTCGTGCAGCCCAAAATGATGCGCATGGCTTCGTTTTGTACCTTTTCGAGTCTTTCAATCTGTGTAGGGCTGACAGTGAGGACGGCCAGGGCATACTCGATGCGTGAAAGCACCAGTCCTTGGAACAGAAGTATTAGCAGTCTTTGCTCGATATTGGCATTCCCCATGACTCTCATTGCTGACAAACCTTTTCGAGCTTTCGTTATGACATAATCGACATGATCTCTGAAGGACATACACTGATGAACACATGGGAAACCCCAAATCTCTCGTCTCAAGGCGGGCTGGCCACAAAACTATATACACAGGGCCAAAGTGCCTGCCTTCACAAATCGAGCCGGCTGCTACAATAAATATGGCATCAGATCTCTTTGTCTCGCTTGAGTTCCGGCAGTTGCCAGAGCCAAACTGCTTTAACAGGTCAAACCAAGGTGCGTCGATTTGGCTGTTACATTCAGATCTTGTAAAATGTCTGCGTGTTTTCGTCAGTTCGCGGCGACTGCACTAGCCAAGCGACCTTAATTCCTCAGGCTTAAAACCCTCCCCCATTCCCCGTCCTACACCGCAAGGTACATTGCGTATTTTTAATGAATGTGGGGTTTTTGAAAATATTCCTATTCCAAGTTTTATATTCACCCTCTGTGGAGTTCATACAATATAACATGTAAATACAAAACCCCCAGTCATTAAAAATACACCCTATACTATAGGCAGTAGATATAATTTTGACAGAGACGTGGTATTAGTTTATTATCTGCCACTTTAAAACATGATTACAAAACAATCTGTGACAAACAGTTTATCACCAAATATTCTAGAACACCTGAAAATGGTTTAATTAAGTTGGAACCTTACATGACTACTGAATGACCTAACACAATTAAAGACTTTCATACACAAGACAATACATTTCAAGCAAACGAAACCAGCAGAAAAATGTATCATACATGTGGTTAAAACGACTCTAAACGTTATGAAAGATAAAATAAACAAACTACTCACCAGTATGTTATTCTGTTTACTGATGTAAAGTATATGTGTCCAGGTTGGAGAGGTAGACGAGATGGCCCTCAGCATAATCACATACATCGGCTGTAGTGTGACACTCATCACCCAGGTCATTGCAATCACTGTTTTCACCTGCATCAGGTATGCCTTTGATAACCTTACTATTAATCTTTATTGTCTTTGTATTTGAGGTAATAACCGGCTTTGTGACTGTGGAGATAGTCAAACGAGCAGTGTCGACACACCGAGTCCGGCGTTCTAAATCAACTGACCGGGGCGGTGGTGGTTTCTTACGTTCACTTTAAATTCGAACATAGTCCACGCCAGACTTATTTTTGCGTATGAGTTAGCTTTCCCTATTACCAGTGTCCTTCGCCATCAGCTGAACCCACTGCGACGTTTGAGCTAATTTATAATTGACGTCCCCAAGTCAAGGACGAGAAGTCAACATTTTAGTCCAACTGACCGACGTTGGGATTGAATCCGCTACCTCACCATCAGCACATCGGAGGTTTAAGAACGAGGACTGACAGCTACCAGTGATTTGGAAACCCACCGTTTTGCGTTGATTTCAATGATATGAGACGTCGGTCGTTCAAATGCAATGGCAAACTATTGAGTTAACTGTTACAACGGCATGTAATGGACATCCAGGTAATTGTAACTGAGTTAATATATACACAGCCGGTCTCCCTGGCATAGGAGTTAAGCGACTTTCTCCGTAATCCCGTTTATCCACGTAAGGTAACGCAGCGAGCGAGAATTGGAAGCGGTTCTCGCCGCGTTGGTGACTTATGGGATAAGTGAGCTGGCCGCTCAGAAAACAATGGCAATCTATTGATGAGCGTAATCTTGCCAAGAAATCAACGACAGCGGTAAAATGCTGGTGTTGACAGCGATGTCCTATACAGGATATGCGAAAAAACAAATATATATATATATATATATATATATATATATATATATATATATATATATATATATATATATACTCAGTATCGCTTAGAATGTTTACCACCTGTCTGTCTGCCTGCCTGCCTGCCTGCCTGCCTACCTACCTGCCTGCCTGCCTACCTGCCTGCCAGGGTGTTAGTGTCTATAATACTTAGAGCGGATTATTGGACAATTGAAAGACATAAGAATCGCCATCGGAGGATATAACATCAGCAATATAAGATATGCAAATGCGGCAACATTGATAAAAAAAAAAAAATTGTGTTGCGTATCCCTTACGGGACGTTGCAGTCAACACCAGCATTTTCAGCTGCTGTTGATGTACTAGGCAAGTGTTACGTTCAGTAGTTTGCCATTGCTTTCTGAACGACCGGCCCCTATACCTTTTTCGAAAAAACCAGCACCGCCGTGTTTCGAACCCGGGTATACGGGCCCACAAAGAGCGTTCGCAAGCCCTTCAGCCACAGAGATAGCAGACCATGAAACTCCTTAATATATAGTTGTTGCTGGTGTTGTACGCTTTGATCAACTAAGGTTAGAATGAAGGCTTATCTTATCTCATCTCATCTCATCTCATCATGTTCCTTTTGTACCTTGCGGTGCCGAGGTGAAGTATAAACAGCTGGAGAGTGCCCGTTTATGGGCTTCATGTATCGATATTCCCATTGACTCCGTTATTCCCTGCGTCAGTGGAAGGCTTATGAAAACTGAAATTATGGTAATTTTCACTAAGAAAACCCAAAATGGGCATTAAGACATTTTTGGATGTAAAGCTGGCCGAGTAATAATGACCGTTTCAGCCATGGAGTGTTGATTGGTTTATAGAATCTGGATCTAGCACCACATGTAACATCAACCTTTAGGCGTGTAAAATGGAAACACGTTTCTTACTAAGAAAGAATTTACTACGAAGAAAGAAATACATAATTGCAATATCCAAGTAGATAGATCAAAACTTGGGTGAATTTTGTCAAGTATCTTGGAACATCAAAACAGCGTATTCCCTTAGTAAATTTAACAAGAGACGGCGCAAACAAATAATATGTTGTCTAAACACCTAAGTACACAGCCGCTGATATAAACTGTAATCTGCAAACCCGTACCACAACTTTACATTTCAACTAAGTAATTCATCAACTCGCTTCACCTTGGATCAGTCATAACATCAGACAGAAGATATCGTGTAGAGATTAGAGCACAAATTGCCACCGTTATAGCAGCCTGTTGCTAGACAGAAAACATGTTTATCAATAGAAAGCTGCCAATGGTGGTAATAAACAGTACTTTGGTAAAGGGATACAATTATGGTACTCTTTTTCAGGTCCCTTAACTCTGAGAGAGTTTGTGTCCATCGGAACCTTTGTATCTCCATCATGGCAGCCCAGATCACGTTCATATCTGGCATCAAGGCTGTGAGCAACAGGGTAAAATATATTAGATCAGCGTACATCATCATCATCATCATCATCATCATCATCATCATCATCATCATCATCATCATCATCATCTTCTTCTTCTTCTTCTTCTTCTTCTTCTTCTTCTTCTTCTTCTTCTTCTTCTTCTTCTTCTTCTTCTTCTTCTTCTTCTTCTTCTTCTTCTTCTTCTTATGCTTCCTCTCAGTGGCTTCATGCTTCACTTACTCTGGCAGTCAAGGGCATTCGCGCCATTCGCACCATTGATATGTTCGTTTTCCTTCTAGGATTCCATCTATACAGCAATACATGCTTTATATAACATGTCAGTACTCTCCGTCATTCAACGACTAACATATTCTATGTGATTTTTTGCACCCACATTGGGTATAAGGTAACAAAATTGAAATGGAGATCCCCGTTACACGGTTTGAGGTTATTGGGTATATGGTGCTAGCCTCATATTCGTATATACTAATTGGCATTCAATGCTTGCTGTGGTCCACATGACGCCGCTTGTGTTTACTTCCCAGGACATGTCTTGGTACCCATCTCGGCTATGTCGACCTAGGATTCAGATCATTATTCATATAATCGCAAATTACTCGAACACTATCTCAGTACGGATTATCTTCCCCCTTAATAATAGAGATAATAATAACAAAACTCTAATATAACAGCCAGTCCCCTTTTGGTAGGCCAGTATATTCCACATGGCTAATAACAAGTGTCAGACCATTATTTAATTTTACTTTGTCGTGTAGTTTTGATGTTCGCATTTTTGCCCATGCCTTTATAATGCATATCTTTTATATTGTTGCTGTTCTCTGTTAGCCTTGAATGATGTGTGAATGAAATAATTGTATGAAAGAGAGTGATAGAAGGGCAGAATGTTAGACGGGCCTGCGTGCCCAATTCTTAACCCTTTAAAAATAAAGTTTGTTCGTTCGTTCGTTCGTTACTGTTAAAGCTCCCATCGATGAGGATTCAAACACATGCCGTTACGCCCGACAGTCAAGACCCTCTGGTCTAACCGCGGTCTCCTAGCTACGTGGTGCTATTTCCACATCAGTACAAGCAACCCACACATGACGTCAGATGTAGCCAGTATCACGCTGACCGCTATTACTTCCCCGATCATATCCAATTCGGGCTTGGAGACCCGGAAGTCCAGAGTTTGACACATCCAGTTAAAATGATGGATGGTCTGTACTTTTTTTTTTTTACCCCTCCCCCAACCTCTTTTTAGATGATCGATCGCTTTGAACTCAAGCGTACTCCATACATGTGCTACTTCTTCTAGTGCACTGGACGTGTGGATTAGCTGTCACTATTACCAGTGTCGCTGTTCTCCCGCAGGAGTTAACGTCTTTCTCCGTAATCCCGTATATTCACGTAGGGTAACGCAGCTGTGCGAGATTTGGTAGCGTATCGCGTCGCGCTCATTACTTACTTTGTATGTGAGCCAGTCGCTCAGAAAGCAATGGCATAATCTTGCCAAGAAATCAACAACAGCGTTAAAATGTTGGTGTTGACAGCGGTGTCCTGTAAAAAGGATATGCGGAAAAAAAATTACCAGTGTCGCTCACCAACAGGCCAATCAACTCTGACGTCAGAGGTTTAAGCCCCCTTATTGACAATATAAGACCTGCTGGCCGAGTAGCTAGAATGTCCGGTTGTCCTTCTGGAGACCCGAGTTCGAATCCTCGGTAAGGTGTGGATTTTTTTCTGTCCGGGGCAAAAAGAAAATCCTTACCTGCACAGTTTACAGAGAGTGTGCTAGCCAGGCGGCCTTCATACCTCACGCCCAAAAACCGCTCTGTCCTACACCGCAAGGTACTATAAACAGTAGATGACAGTGACAGTTTTCGATTTGAATAACAAAGCCACAAACTATAGAATTTACGATTTATTGCCTGGCATATTTCGCTGCATCTCGTCAGGTACATACTGCTGAAGTCACACATGTTTAAATGTTTGCTTTTCCTTTTACAGGACATCGCTGTCAACATCAGCATCTTTCAGCTGATTGTTGATTTCTTGGCAAGATTACGCTCAGTAGTTTGCCATTGCTTTCTGAGCGGCCGGCTCAGTTATCCCGCAAGTCACCAGCGCGGGTAGAACCACTTCCAATTTTCTCGCGCTACGAGACCCTGCGTGGATAAACGGGATTACGGAGAAAGTCATGTAACTCCTCGGCCAGAGAGACCGGAAGAAGTCCCACAACGTAGAGTAAAATAACTCGATACATCGTTCAAGCTGAAATATACACATGCTCGAACAATATAAAAGATATGCATTATAAAGGCATGGGCAAAAATGCGAACATCAAAACTACACGACACAGTAAAATTAGATAATGATCTGACACTTGTTATTAGCCATGTGGAATATCAATTGTTTACCATGGTAATTTTAAATTGACTACCATGTCTTTCTGTTTGAACAACATTGGCCTATGCAGATGAATCATTAGTTTGTGTCGTCGTTATTCAAATTTACTACGGGAAAAGATTGTTTTAGTTTTCGTATTGACAACAACAGACGCGTTCTCAACAGATTGTGTGTGCCGTTGTGGCCGTGCTCCTGCATTATTTCTACACAAGTTCCTTCATGTGGATGCTGGTGGAAGGACTCCATCTCTACAATATGATTGTCAAGGTGTTCGGTACCGAACGTTCCAGAATTGTCTACTATACCTGCCTTGGATACGGTCAGTGACTGTAATCTCCGCCAATATCATCATCATCATCATCATCATCATCATCATCATCATCATCATCATCATCATCATCATCATCATCATCATCATCATCATCATCATCATCATCATCATCATCATCATCATCATCATCATCATCTTATGAGCTGTATAGGAGATCGTTCTACTTCTCAACCACCTGTTTTATGTCTTACTAATATAATTTAGAACATTTTATGACCTCATGCCTTTCTGTCAACGCTGCTTGTATTTAGTCCCTCCGTCCACCCGTGCTTCTATTAGTTCCAATCAGAGTGGCTTTCACAACGGCCTACCAATCCCCTGGTCTCATAGTTAAAGTTAATTGCGTATCCTTGACGGGACATGGTGGTCAACTCCAGCATTGTTTGGCTGTTTGCGATTCCTGGGCAAGTTTACGTTCAGTAGCTTGCCATTGAATTCTGAAAGACTGCACTCAAACCATTGCATGTAAACCAACGCAGGGCGTCTACTTTCAAATCCCTAGCAGCTGTGTTTGGAAAACAGTATACGGGATTACGGTTTGCATTCGTGACACCTTCGCCACAGAGCGGTTCTCATAGGGTGTACAACAACTGACCACTGTCTTCTGCTAGCGTGCATAGTTAGCTGTCCTTGTAAACTGACCTACTGTCAGGTTAGGTGCACGCTTTTTTTACAAGACCTTGAAATCAACCCCAGAATTTACTGCCTGTTTGTGATTGACCAGGTAATTTTACTTTCCATAGTTCGCTGATGATTTCTGAACCAGCGATATTCATACCATCGAAATCAACTCAACGCGATCTGCTTGCGGCAGATTTCGAACCCTCGAGGAATTATACAACTGCGTTCGCTAACCCCTGAGCCAAGTGCAGCGTGTCGACATTTGTCTTTAGCAGTTCTTGGGAAAGCTATCAGTGTACAGTGTATCATATTCTATGATTCACAGGCATACGATTATATAGCCAGTATATCGTCACACTTCTTTATAATGTAGTACTTATCATGTGATTCGACTCCATAATTCACAAACATGCGGTAATATGAGCTGCATATATTCACAAAACTTGCATAATGTAGTAGAAATCTTCCGATTCGGTATCATTTGGAAGAAGCTGGCTACTCACGGCCGAAAGTGCTAGCATATGTGTTAGGGCGCGAGCACTAGGTGCACGATGCTGCCTCACCGATGGAAGGGTGGCTTTGGAGCAACCACAATACACAGTTGTGGGATAAACAGAAAAACAACTCAACGTCTCGAAACATGGTAAAAACGTACAGAAGGAGAAAGACGCCCAGAGTCATAACACATGTGAGCCTTCCCCAGAGAGGGTCCGGAAGATAATGGGCCGACACATTCTGGAAATGGGGAACCGCTTTAATCACACAGATTACCCCTGTACATTATGTTACTATGGGTATTATAACACTGATTACCTCTGTACATTATGTTACTATGGGTATTATCACACGAATTAAATATGTAAATTATGTTACTATGGGTATTATCACACGAATTAACTATGTACATTATGTTACTATCGGCATTATCACACGGGTTACCCCTGTACATTACGTTACCATCGGTAGTATCACATGGATTACCTCTGTAAATTATGTTAGTGTCGGTATTATCACACGAATTACATGCTATTAGGTCTCTATCGGTTTTGCAATAAGGAGTACTTGCACAATTTGTTTCTATCGTTTGTTTTTCACAAAAATTACCCCTGTATATTACGTTTCTATCCGTTTTTTTTTTTTTTTGGTTCACACGGAAAACCCGTTCATTATGTTTCAATCGGTTTTCCCACAAGGATTACACCTGTGCATTATGTTTGTATCTTTCATTTTCACAAGGTCATCCTGTACATTCTGTTTCTATCAGTTTTTTATTTTTTTTTTTTATTTTACAAGGATTACTGTAAAATACGTTTTAACAGTTTTTTTCATTCCTCAAGTATTACCTCTGAATATTATATTTCTGTCGGTTTTACCACGAGCAGTACGTCTGTACTTTATGTTTCTATCGTTTATTGTTTCCCACTAGGATTGCCCCTGCTACTTGTGGCTATCTCTGCTGTGGTCGACTGGGACGGCTATGGAACTAATACCAGGTATGGCTATTCAATTGTTTATCAGAAGAGCCTTGTCTTTATAAAGTATCTTATCATATGTCTGTCCAGTTGTCCATGCGTTTAGCCATAGATTCCCAACATTACGTGCGTATGTCCGAAACTTGGGCCCATCCCATCGCAGAAATAACCTTTTTCATAATCCGAGTATCACGGAGAATTTAGACATCTGGAATTTAGAATCTTGGAGAAACTCCAGTTTGTAAACGAGTTAGTTTCCCACAGTTTGTAAATGAGTTAGTTTCCAATAGGTTGCAAATGAGATAGTTTCCCTAGTTTGTAAATGTGTTTTCCATAGTTTGTCAATGAGTTAGTTTTACCCAATTTCTGAATCAGTTTTCCCCAGCGTGTAAAGAAGTTAGTTTTTCCAAGTTTGTAAATGAATTGGTTTGCCAAGAATAATAATGTGGTTTGGTTGCTAGAACAAGGCTTTTATTAAGGGGCTGACAAAACGGCCTGAAGAGTTGGTGGTGTTAATGTGGGATAAAACGGGTTTGGGAGTCTTCTTAAGTTTGTCCATGAAATGTTAACGAGAACTATTCGCTAACTTTACGTCTATTTCACCGATGATTGTTGTGTTACATCTTGTGCAACTGAAGGCACTAACAGGATTTATGAAATCGCTTCTTTATTTTACATGAGTTTGAAACATGACGTGCAGTAAATTCGCTAATGGGGTAGTATTGACAGAACGACATGTTTTACATCTAGTCCGTTTGAATCGGGTTGTACCCATGAGAAGTGATGTATGTTTGGCAAGTCAGCGACTAGTTGTCCTTGTAGATATTGTCCCTTCTGTAGACAGCTATGGGGTTCTCCTGGGAGACCTGCTTGGTGCCTGGATCCGATGGAGGATGTTGAGGTGACGGTGGAGTTCTCCGGAAGCAGCTACGATGTGGGGGTTAACAGTAACAATTGGGTCTAGTTGGAGTTGACTGGGATTTAGATGGGAAGTCATTTGCAGACTGATGAAATGCGCCCTTCTAGAGCTTCTTCGAGGATGGGTTCCGGGTACAGATGGATACCGAAAGAGTCGCAGAAGCTCATGTCTTGATCATTACGACATATGTGAGAGCAAAGTATTGAATTATTGCATCAGGGTACACGGGAAGACGTACTCAGAAGATAGCTGTCAGTATATATTGATCTGTAGCAAGCAATGATTGTGAAGATAAAAAAAAAAAAAACAGTAACTTTAATTCTGGGACAGTTCGATGTTGTAGAAATATGGAAGAAAGGGATAACAGGACTGAAGATCATGAAGAAATTAATTAAGTGGTCCAGTTTATCTTTGGACATCTCCTGAGTACGCACACCAACATCTATGTTCATCTCAACTACCCCGAGAAATCTATGCTCGTCAGACCTGGTGCCCGAGGTGATTTGCATAGAGGAATGCATAATTCGGATAGTTTCGTATACCGTGTTGTTATCGATCGAGTTGCTTGGATATGCTGGGATCAATGCTGCGAGCTGAATAAAATGTAAAAACTTTACATTTGGTTATGTCTTCCTAGATGTAAGGATCTTTTTATAAAGACAACCACAGAATCAACCTTGACAATGAATTCAATAACGATATCATATCTATTGTCAGGGATATGAGAGCCGCATTTAGAAAGTGTGGATGGAAAGAGTCGTTTGTGCCTTAAATGTTGTACAGTGGGAAGCGTGCTATTAATGTAAAAGGGGTGTTCATTTGAAATCCGTTCATGCCGCCCCGCGCGTAATTGCGTACGTTGAACATGATCATGTCCTAGTCATGTAATAAGTACTGACCAATGAATAAAAGAGGACGTGCTTATCGTCCCATGATGCATAGGTTCTGTTTCTAACCGCTGAGTAAATGGCAGGGTTGATCCAAAATCCACCCAAAGAGGCTCAAAGAGCCGTGATTAAGTTTCTTTCATTTGAAGGGTGTCGACCAGTGGACATTCATCGACGAATGCAGGCAGCGTACGGTAACAAATGTATGTCGAAGGCAACAGTGGCAGATTTGGCACGAATGTATCGGATAAGGACGTCAGTTCACAACAGATCTTCGACAGCCGGGCCAAGCGCATATTGTTGCAACAGAAGAAATCATCGCCAAAATTGATGCAGCAGTACAGATGAACCGTTGTCGAAGCATACTTTCGCTAGAGAAAGAATTTGATGTGTCAATTTGGACAAATGAAAAGATCGTTCGTAAGAAATTGCAATATCGGAGGGTGTGTTCGCAGTGGGTACCACGGATGTGGACAGACCACCAAAAAGAGGCAGGCGTGGTTGCGGCCTTGTAGGAGCACATGTACACCTCGGAGAAGCAAATGGATCACCATGGTCTGGCAAGAATGAGACAACGAGGAGTGACGAGGAGATCTGGCAGATGCTCGACGCTCAGGGGAAAGGCGAGACGGACATATAATCAGATTGCTACTGGTACTATCGGTGTTGGAACTCTTCGCTGGCTGCTGGGGATAGGGACGGAGCGCTTATGGAAATGCCCCGAATGCTGTGATGTTGGTTCTTAAATCAATCAATCAATCAATCAATCATTCAATCACCAAAAAGAGGAACGCATGGGATAGTGTTTGAACCACTTGCTGCGTTATAGAGTGGAGGGTGATGCATTTATCTTCCACATAGTGGCAGGCGATGAATCTTGGTGTCACCACTTTGAGCCGAGCAGCAAAAGAGAGAGCATGCAATGGAAGCATACTGGATCACCAAAAGCCAAAAAATTCAAGTTACAGGTTTCCGCTGGTAAGGTTATGCAGAGCGCATTTTTTTTACCATGATGGGCTATTGTTGGCCGACTTTAAAGAACCTGATGTCAACATCAACTCTACTCACTACTTGCAAATACTAGACAAGCTGCAAACAGCCATTACGAATAAACGACCCGGCATGCTTTCTCGCGGTGTGATTTTGTTGCACGATAATGCTTGTCCGCATGTCGCAAAGATTGTGCAGTAAGCATTAGCAAGGAAGACGTGGGAAATTCTGCAACATCCAGCCCATAATCCTGATTTGTCATCATGTGATTTTCATTTGTTCGGACCACTAAATCAAAAGCTCTCAAGGGGCAACGATTTCACACAGATGCAGACGCAATGAACGCGGTAAACACATGGTTCAGTGAGCAACCACAATCCTTTTTTGCGGACGGCTTTCGCCACCTACCTAAACAATGGGATACTTACCTGAATGCCTACGGCGACTTCTTCTGACCAACCCATGGTGCATAATTCATTCAAAATGAATGATTTGTTAAATTCCACCACACCTGTTAATGTTTCTTTCATGCTTTTGTAATAAAGCCATTGGAACAGGTTTCAAATTAACGTCCTTAATACAAATCCAGAACTATAGAACCACCAATCATTATCGTCCACTGTATTGTAGGTCTGTCAGATGCCGAGACAAAAGTCTGCGCACCAATATTGTTGTATGCTTGTGTGATATTATATATCTAAAGACTTTCTCTATTTCTCTGTCATTTGGTCTGTCGTCCAGTAATTTCAGCAACAAAGCTACGTCTCATTTTGTTACCAAGCCAAAACAACCTTTTTTTTTTGTACCATGCTCAACATTTGTCTATTTTCCCCAATGTTGTATCTTTTATTGTAAGTTTATTTCTTTTTTGTCGAATTTATTCCTTGCATCTTGCACTAAAACCACAAATCAGAACCTTAAATTTCTTTTGATCTCTTCTGTTTAGAGTCAAAGTTTCAGAATAGTAATATGTGCCAGATGTAAATTGGGATTAGTTCGTTAGTTAGTTAGTTAGTTAGTTAGTTAGTTTAGTTAGTTAGTTAGTTAGTTAGTTAGTTAGTTCGTTAGTTAGTTAGTTAGTTAGTTAGTTTCTTAGTTAGTTAGTAAGTTAGTTAGTTAGTTAGTTAGTTAGTTAGTTAGTTAGTTAGTTAGTTAGTTAGTTAGTTAGTTAGTTAGTCGCGGTTCCAACTTCACTGCAACGGGTCGTCCCTATTATGCTCCGTTCCTGTGCCAGTGAATATCACACAAAATGCTCGTCACTGCCAAATATGAAAAGTGGACCAGACAGGAGTCTTGGCAAGCCAATAGCCTGCACGGGTAACTCTGTGCATAAAACCACCGCCAGAATGCCAACACAAAAGTCCTCCATGAAAAATACATTTAATCGTCGATGGAATCGGCAGTAGCCAGAAAGACCTCATTGACCCGGGTTTTATATTTTAAATTTTGATTGTTGGCACTTAAAGCTCAGTATTGACGTTACTTCATGTAACGAGAGTTTGATTATCATGAAATCAATGTTTGGTTACTGCAATAATTGATCTTATTTCACTATTATTTAAAACAAGCTTAATTAATCACTATCATTGTGACGTAATGCTTCTGATATCTGCTCCTCTGAAAATATGAGCTACCTTCAATGGAGGAGGGAGTCGCGGTGGTGTAGAGGCTAGACGCACACCCGTGGGTTTGGTGGTCTATGGGTTCCACCCTCATAGGTGCGGATTCCAAGTCTTAAAATTAAACTGGACTCCCAGGACGACGCAGCATAACATGGGGGACAGGAATGGCTTGCAAGTAAAGGTGTCCGGCGCGATCGTGACCACATCAGGCACTGAGTGCCCAGGACTCTTGACATTTATACAACTAGCATCGTATTCCTGATGTTCTGACATAATCCATGTAACCCACATATATCGATCTTCTCCAGCTGCTGGTTGTCCATCCAACGGTCTACAATCTGGGCGTTTGTGGGACCAGCCATGGCCATCATTATTGTAAGTCAGCATTCATGTTCACTTTAAAATGTGTCTCACGTCTTTAGAGTAAACATGATTCGTGCAACTGCGGCAAATATGTGGAAATGTGAACAGTAAAAATAACACGACGATGTGGCTTTACAGAATATAATGAAAACACGAACGAACGAACGAAAGAACGAACGAACGAACGAAGAAACTTTATTTTCAGATGGTTGAGAATTGGTCACGTAGACCCGACTAAGATGCTGCCCTTCTATCAGTCTATTTCATATATTATTTCATCCACACATCGTTCGAGGCTAACTGAGAACAACAACAATATAAAAGCTATGCATTCTTGCTGTTTACAATATACAAAACACTGATCAGACCAGTTGTGCTGTATGGCTCTGAAACCTGGAGTACAACGAAAGGAGACGAAGCCTTGTTACAAACCTTTGAGAACAAAATTTTAAGACGCATCTTTGGACCCATTAGGGATACACAAAGTGGAGAGTGGAAAAGAAGAAGTAACAAAGACATTTATGATCTGTTTAAGTCCCCGCTAATCACTGGTATCATGAAGGCTAATAGACTACAATGGCTGGGGCATATAGAAAGAATGGAAGATAATAGGGAAACAAAACTCGCTTACACTCAGGAAATAAATGACCGTAGACCCCGAGGTAGACCAAGAAGGCGGTGGAGAGATAATACACGTACAGACCTGCAAGCACTTGGAATCAACGACTGGCAAGAGAAGGTCCACCAGAGAGACGAATGGAGACGGATTGTATTTGCAGCAAAGAACCTCAATGGCTCGGAACGCTGAAGAAGAAGAAGAAGAATTCTTGCTGTTATACTACGGGTTTATTATTATTATTATTATTATTATTATTATTATTATTATTATTATTATTATTAAAGGGGAAGTTAATTAATGCTGAGATAATGTTCTAATAATGACGGAAGGCATAGGAGATTGTGGCGACTATTCCTCAACAGCAAAGACATACTCAAATACAACAGATAAAGACGGGGCAGAAACGGTTATAATGCCTTAATGTAGTCACTGTAGAGTCTTCCCCATGTTTATATGTTGTGCTTTATGTCTTTGTATGCTGATGAAGGCTAGTCGCTGCCACGTCCTATGTTCCCCGTCAACAAGTTCTGTAAAGCTGCATTACTTCGGGTTATTTTATATTGTTTAAAGCAAACAGGAACGATGTCACCATTTTGAATTAGGAAACCAAGCCACGTGAGAATGTTTCCAGTAATTGTGAATTGCCTATACACACATAGAGTTCTTGCGCAGTGCTAAAATTATCCCTGTTTGGGAAGAAAAGACGGCCAGCGTGGCACTTATGGAAAAATTATAATGCAATAAAAGAGATTCTTAAAAAATAGTATATTTATATCCCCAATGTAGTTGTTTCTCACTCATTTGTCCAAAAGGGAGATAAACTTCGAAAGAACAAGATATCTTTTAATAAGCAGTTGTGTCTCTTTATATTGCCGATCTGTCTTGATTCGTCTTCTGCATTCGTGCGGCATGTTGTTTTAGACGTAATTGCGTTATGCCTGTTTACAGCAGAGCTGCGATATTTGCACCTTTCGGCAGACACATAAGATATTTTCAGGCATTTGTAAGCCGGGTTACCTCCCGGGGTGGACACATCCGAGTTCTTCACGCATTTGTAAGCCGGGCTACCTCCCCGGGTGGACACATCCGACTTCTTCCGGCATTTGTTGACCGGCTTACCTCCCCGGGTGGACTATCTTTATTTTTTATTTTTTTTATTTTTTACCTTACCACCTTAAGTGGAAGTCGGCATGGCCGTATGGATAAGAGAACTCGCTCTTAAACTTCCGGTGTGTTGATGTCGAGGTAGCGAGTTAAATCCCCATATCGGTCAGCTGGACTAAAATATGGACTTCCCGTCCTTGACTCGGGACGTAAATTACAACTATCACTGAAGCCGGAGTGGGTTCTCGTTATGGCGAGACACACTGGTAATAAGGAGAGCTAATACACACGCAAAGATCCACCCAGTGCTCTAGAAGCAGTAGCTTGTGTATGGACTACACTTGAGTTCAAAGAGAGAGAATGAAAGAAAGAAAAGGAAAGAGAAAACTTCTTCAGTCATGATTTCTTCAAACCCCTTTTGTTTAATACTTTGTTCTGAATAATGTCTCGTTGAAAACACCCTCTCTAGTTGATTCGTGGTTGTATTTGACATCCGCAGGTCAACTTTGTCATTTTAGCAGTTGTCATCAGAATTGTGGTCACTTCAGCCAGAATGGATAAGAACAGCGATTATGATCATATCAGGTGATGACTTGCTGTTGGTATAGTTGTTATGTACTTGTGTGTGTGTGTGTGTGTGTTTGTGTGTGTGTGTGTATGTATGTGTGTGTGTGTGTGTGTGTGTGTGTGTGTGTGTGTGTGTGTGTGTGTGTGTGTGTGTGTTACTGGCAGACAATGACAGACGGTGTTTACAGTGTGCTTCACAAAGAGACATAATAACTACAACCCATGGCAGGGACAAGGGATGGAGTTATCCCTCTCCATAGCTCAAAGCCTGAGCTGAATTGTAGAGACCATGTGTTGACAATGCACATGATCCCTCTGTCTGCCTAGTTTACTCCAGCGGAAAGGTAACACCAATAAATCTGGGACAAGACAAGCTGCTGAATCTTCCGAATCACCAAAGCAATGCGCTTACTGCCCGCTTGTGCAAGTTTCGATTCTAGACCAGTTGCCGTCCAAAGCTTATGCCTATTCTGCCCCGCCATTAGTCTTTAGGTTGCATTTCCTCGCACTAGAATAAGGGCTTGTACTCTCCTACTTGCGCTCCACCGTCCGAAACCGTTGGCACAATGTGGAGTGTCGTGTTTGGTCAGAGCAGGACCAACATTCGGTGCTAATGGAAAGCAGAACGTACCGTCTACTGTCATACGGTAGCTCAGTCATATATGACTAAACACACACACACACACACACACACACACACACACACACACACACACACACACACACACACACACTCACACACAAACACACACATTATTTGAATGTTGCAAGTAAGATGAACCAGAAAAATAAATAATAACAATGACAATGTTGGTCATGATTGCCTAGTTAGCAAGATATATGTTAGTTAGTTAGTTAGTCGACAGATCATCCTCATTGCACATCGAACCATTCAGTCCATAAGTGCTCGGATCCCCTCCTCAGCAAATCCCGCAACGTGTAGCGGCTAACGACGCCAGTTCTGTGTTGGTTTATAAATCTTCTTTGGCTTCCTGCGTAGTGTTCTTGTTTGGCCACCCCTCTTTTAATTTGCTGCTCTCGCAGTCTGGCCATTGTTGTAGATTCACAGTCATCACTTGGTTCTCGCAAAAGTCTTACTTCTCATAGAGCATTCAGAATGTCGGCCTGGTCCATGGCGCTTCCGCCCTCCACAGTAGCCTCACCTGCGAGCTTGTCAGCCCGCTCATTTCCTTGTACTCCCGCATGCCCTGGCACGAAGATGAAACTAATCTTTGCCAGTCGAGACCGCTCCAAAGGCAACAACCATTCTCTTCGGATCGACCCCTCCTCTATCCTCTTGATCATGTTCATTGAGTCGCTAAGGAAACAAGCCCTAGTGAGTGTCTGTGTCTCGAGCCATGTTATTGCTTTACTTACTGCCATGACTTCCATGGTCAGGCTACTTGTGGTTTCAGTGAAAGCACCAGAGTCCTCCTTCACAATTCTCCCTCCGGCCCGAGCTGTAAAGGCCCATGAGCTTCTCACATGTCGGACGACCGACCCATCTGTGTAGATGACCGCGTCACCGTCTAGCGAATTGTCGAAAATCAACGCTTGTACTTCAGCCTCAACAGCAGCCTGATTTTCATGTCTGCATTTTCTATCTAGTTGGATGCAAACTGAAAAGGATGTGCAGAAGTCTGTTAGCACTTGCACCCACTCCTCGCCAGGTTCTAAGTCCTCAAGTGAACACACCTGTTGAAGAATATCTTCGGCTTGACCCATCCACGACCGTCCTCTTTTTAACCTGCTGCCCTTCACCTTCCTAATTTCACTATGCAGTGGATGTTGTGTGTTTGCGTTAATTCTGAGGTAGGCGCGTGCCCTGCAACCTTGTATTCTCTCTTCAATGGTTGGAAAACCAAGAAGGTAGCGCATCGCCCTGCATGCTGTATCTCTTGTGCATCCAAGAATAATGCGCATTCTGTATCCTTTCCATCCTTTCTATCTGCTTATGGCTGAGAGTCAGGATTGCCATTGCATACTCCAAAACAGACATGACCAACCCCTCGTACAGAAGACATAAATGGCGCTGCTCACAGTTTGCTGCCGCCATCACCCGCATCGCTGCCAAACCCCGCTTGGCCTTTGTTATCACCTGGTCTATGTGCACATTATAATCGAGGCTTGATCAAACCGTATCCCCAGGTAATTCATTGCCTGCGTTCTTTCCACCGTCTCTGAACACAGCATTACAGTTGGTGTTGGAGTGTTGACAATATGATTATTCAACGAGAACCAAGTCACTGTTGCCTTTGTTAGGTTGACCATTGCCCCAGCTTCATCACACCAAGTACTTATGCGATTGAGTTCGGTTTGTAGTTCCACAGCAACCTCCTCTCTATCCTTCCCCTGACGATACACTAAAACATCATCGGCATATGACAATGTCCTGCCAGGTCCAGTGATCTGCTCACTGGTGATTCTCACTGTGTAGGCGTTGAACAGTACCGGAGATAATGGTGATCCCTGTGGTAGGCCAGGATATATTGTTGTTGGTTCCGAAGTCCAACTGCCACATCTAAAAACTACTTTCCGCTGGAAGAGGGCTGCAGCGATCCAACTAAGGAGGAATGGACTTACGTTTAGTTCGAGAAGCTGAAACATTAAAAAATCCAGTGGTACTCTGTTGTATGCGTCCTCAAGATCAATCGCTGCAGCAACGGTTTCAGTGCCTGAGTGGAAACCTTCATAGACATCCTGGGCAAAGACTGCTGCATTGGTCCAGGTTTCTCTCTTTGGACGGTACCCACCCAGGGTGGGTGGGAAAACACCTTGCCTCTCTAGTTGGCTTGATATTTTCCTGGCAATTATCTTCTCCAGCAGCTTGCCTATTGTATTCTGCATGGTTATAATTCGATATCCCTGAATTTTTGTGTGGTCTTTGTCAGGCTTCGGCAAGGGAATCAGATAGCTGTGTAACCACTCCTCCTTGATGCTAGCACTCCCTATACTGTTGTTGTACATGTCTGCTAGTTTCTCTAGCTCATTGTCGGTACACCTATTTATGTCGTCGTATCTTATGCCATCAGGACCTGGAGCACTGTTTTTTGATCGTCGAAGCACAGCCTTGATTTCTTTCACTGTCACTGTGTCTTCATCCGAAGTGTTCTGGGCCTTGCATCTGTCTGAGGTGACCTCCTTGGCCAGATTTCGGCCTCCCATGTCTGTCTATCTATATATATATATAGCAACATTCATCTGATGATACTTCTGACAATTATATTCATGATACTACTTTGTTGGCCCCGTGGCGCAGTTCGTAATCCCGTATACCCGCGTTAGAAATACATCTGCTGGCATTTAACAGCAGACCGTCTTGCATTGTTTGTTTTTTTACGAAATGGGATGGGTGTCGGTAGTTCAGAAATCAAACTACGGAACGTAAACTTCCGAAGATATCACAACAGTACAACATGTTGGTATTGACTGCGACGTCCTGTAAAGGATATGCAACTAACTTTTTAACTTCTTCAACATTCACATGATGATGCTTCAGACAATTACGTTCCGGATGCTACTTTGTTCACCATTCATATGATTCTATTTTAGACAATTATATTCAGGATACTACTTTGTCCAACATTCAGGGCTGGAATAAAAGCCACACTGCTGCTTCTTCCTCTCCTGGGCCTGACGTGGGTTTTTGGTCTTGCTGCTGTCAACGAGAAGGTGATCATTTTCCAGTACCTGTTTGCTATCCTCAATACCTTACAGGTAAGCCGTTGTGGGACTAGATTTGCACGGGTAAGACGTTGTATAAGTAGATTTGTACAGGTAAGAGTTTCTAGAAATATACTTACGCAGATAAGATAGTCTAGAACTAGGTCTGTGTAAGACATTGTGGAACTAGATTTGTGCAAGTAAGACATTCTGAAATAGATTTGTACAGATAAGACATTCATAAGGATCGCACCACGCTGGTAACTTACGGGGGTATGTGAGCTGGTCGTTCAGAAAGCAATGGCAAACTACTGAACTTAACACGTGCCTAGTACATCATCAGAAGCTGAAACATGTTGGTGTTGACTGCAACATCCTGTAATGGGTATTTTTTTGTTTTTATTTGTTGCGTATCCCTTACGGGACGTTGCAGTCAACACCAGCATTTTCAGCTGGTATTGATGTACTAGGCAAGTGTTACGTCCAGTAGTTTGCCATTGCTTTCTGAACGACCGGTATTTCGAAAAAACCAGCACCGCCGTGTTTCGAACCCGGGTATACGGGCTCACAAACCGCGTTCGCAAGCCCTTAGCCACAGAGACATTCTAAAACTATACTCGTGCATGTAAGGAATACTAGAACAAGACTTATAGAGAAGACAGGTAAGACATTCTCTAACCAGACAGGTAATATAATATGCTAGTAAATAAAAAATTTTTAAAAATGCTGGGGTTGAGTACGACATTCAGTAAAGGCCAAGCAGCTTACTTTAAATGTACGCAAATCCAGACCTCTCTGCGAAATGTTCTCTAGTCAATTCGACAAGCAACTATGTCCTCTACCCCTGGCGTCATGACAATAATCGCGGCTTCCGCTTGCAAGGATTTCAGCTTACCCGCGGAGCCGGTTTCCTCACTGCACGGCTTCTCTTGCAAGACTAACGACGGATAGTCACCATCAACCAAAATAGTCTCAGTTGTCGACAAATCTATTATTGCCATTTTTCTATAAGCGCTCACTATTCTTTCACCGTTATATTAATCATCATCTGTCTGCTTCTTTTCTTCATATCTTTTAGGTCTACCTCTATGTCTTTTACTCTGTGGATTCCAGACAAAGGTCTTTCTAGTTAAACTAATCTCAAATTGTTTAAAAGTGTGTCCTATACATTGCCAGCATCTTTCATTCACTTTTTAGTTCAATGCTATTTATCTAATTCTTTCCATGAGTTCCACATTGGCAATTATTCTCCGCACTTTTTGCGAATTCCTTGGACTGCCAGAGTAACTAACAACGATTGCCTGAAAGAGGCTAATGAAACTAGAACACTATATACAACAATAAGAAAGAGATAAACAGCTTTCTTTGGTCATGTGATGAGGAGACACTGGAGAACATCGTGGCAACTGGAAAGATTCAGGGGAAGAGAGGCAGAGGCAGACCAAGAGAAATGATGCTGGACGGATTGAGACGGTGGCATGGAGTAATATCATCAGCAGAGTTGATCCAGAACACCAAAGATCGAGATCTGTGGAGAGCCATGAACGCCTATGCCAGCCGGCATAGTACTTGATGATGTTGACTTTATACGAGAATCGTAGAAATATATAAATCAGCGTAATCTTATGCCCGGGAATTACTCAACGATTATATTGATAATGCCTTCAAACACAGAAAAGTTTTATTTTACATATTTCAGTACGTGGAGGAGAATGAGAAATATGTTCAAATATGTCTCTCTCGCAATACAAAGGGTAAGAGTAATCGGAGTCTTGGTGGCGTAGTGGTTAGCGCTCGTGCATGCCAAGATAGTAGTTCACTTGTGACTAGTCAGAGGTTCCAGGTCCACACAGTTACAAATTTATCTCGGGTAATGTTCTGGGAAGTAAACACGACTCGCATGATTTTTATGTCATCACCCACCAGGTCCCGGTATGGCTGCAGGTATGGGTCCAATGTCGTATTCCTAACACGTCTTAAAACATGAAAAGGGATACACTCCTTACTATTTAACCAAATACGCCTAAAGAAGTGAACATTGGAACTTCACTGCTACTTTATATCTTGAAATAGTGCATGGAAGCTCAAAGAAAAACACGATAATGAGAAGTAATAAAAACTCCGCCGTGGAGCAAGCACGAAAGGGAGATTTTGATCGTCAGAAGTAGTCCCCCTTCCCAGAATGTTTCGGCCCTTTATCTTCTTGATACTCTTTGAGGGCGGGCGCACCCGTATGACTCCAGGCGTCTTTCTCCTGTTGTTTATTCAAGACGTTCAGTCTTTGCGCTGTTCTAGCGTTATCTTGCGTTGTACCGTGTGCTAAACCTGCGAAATGTCTTCTCCCAAGCTACACATCCCCCGGGAGGAGAGCCTTGTGCAGCCGGTGCTTCGTGCCCTCACACAAATCCTGGCACCAGTGGTCGTGGGAAGCCAACTTCTTTCCTAGCCATTGCCTTTGTCGCCGCCTCGCTGACGCTTGCTATGCGTTCGTCTTCGTTGCCATATTCCTTTTACGTGCCTGTCCATGACACCGCACTCTAGAAAGCCGGTACTTCCTCTGGGTTCCTCGACCCCTCAAACATGAGAAAACATTAGAAACTCCTAGTGTACTTTAACAGAAACGGGGCCAAATAACAAAGAGGGCTGGAAAAAGAACAAATGGACGGCGGAAAATGGGAAGTAGGGATGTGTCACAGTTGAGGCTTAAATTTGTTAATGTGGAAGCAGACATGTTGTATTGTAACGCAATGACAACATTTCGAAGATACGTAAGCCCATGATAGATACGGGAAGATGCCTAAGACGATAAATCATCCCTTGGAACTGTATCAGTTGATAGTTAAAGACTATTTGAGTAAAGGTTCTTGTCTGTCAAATCATTAACTCTTTTATTTCAGGGATTTTTCATCTTTATGCTGCATTGCGTGTTCAACAAAGAGGTAAGATACCATGGGTTAATGCTTATGTCTTTCAAAATATGACTGTAACGCGAAACACGGTATGTCACAATACATAGACTAATCAATGTGGAAGCAAGACATGTCACAATACATAGACCAATCAATCTGGAAACACGGCATATCACAATGCTTAGAACAATCAATCTCGAAACAAGGCATGTCACAATTCTTTGAATAATTAATCTGGAAACAAGGCATGTCTCAATACTTAGAATAGTCAATCTGTGGAGGAAACATTTATGCTCGTGTAATACACGCCATCCTTAGCCAGGTATCTCTTTAACTTAAGTTCATAACTAACGTGAGTAGTAAATATACATACATAACGAATTGCACAGCAACGTGGCATGAAACACACACACACACACACACACACACACACACCCACCCACCCACACACACACACACACACACACACACACACACACACACACACACACACACACATATATATATATATATATATATATATATATATATATATATATATATATTTATATATCAGATGCCGTCTGCACAATGAAGGTTGGCTGCAATGGTTCTCCAACACTGTCATCTCGCCTTGACTGTACATTCTGTCAGGCTAATGTTCATACATCTCTTGATGCTATCTTCCCATTTGTATCGTTGTCTACCTCTTGCTCGCTTTCCCTCAGCCTTGCCCCCCAGTAGGGTTTATATAAGATTATTATGTCTTTTAACTAGGCCGAAATATTTCACGTGCCTCTGTTTTTGTTTGTGTTTTTTTATTTCTTTCATCAACTCTCTTTTCATTCCCAAATTTACTAGAATCTCTGTATTTGATTGTTTTTGTTTCCATGAAACACGACATATTCTTCTGTATATCCACATCTCCAAAGTTTCCATGCGACTTTCTAGTTGCTTGTTCAATGTTCATGCTACCACGCCATACATTAGTGTTGAAAATACGCAACAGTTGACAATTCTAATTTTTAATGCGTTGTTAATCTCTTTAGATGTTAATACTGATTTCATGCTGCTGAAAGCATTTTTGGCTATACGCTTTATCTTTTTGATTTCTATTTCACTTTTGCCATCATGTCATTACATGTTAAAGATAGGAGAAACGTGTTACTTGTTCTTGTATCTCTCCGTTTACTGTGATGTTCATTGGTGACCTTTCCTTTCCATTGCTAATTATCATAGTTTTCGTTTCTTAGATGTTCATATCTAAGCCACATTCTGCCTATACCTGTTTACTTGTTCCACTAGGTTTTATAACTCTTGCTAGCTTTCTGCTAGTGACACAGTAATGTCAGCATTCCTAAGATTGCTTATGATTCTTCCATTGATGATATTTATATGGGTGATAGTGTGCGTGAGGGACATATAAGAAAAGTGCCTTAAAGTGCGTTTGCCTGCGGTGCTAGGCCCATATTTGTATAGACTATCCAGCTCTTTCTCTTGGATACGTGTGTTCACATGTTACTTAGATAACACTTCAACAGAGCAGGCTGGCTGCACATCCAGCTATCATCCCTTCAATGCTCACATCTCGTCATAATTATCTCCCTCCTCCTATAGCGACTGACGACAAAAGTTCTGTGTTGCTTGACTATTCTTCTTCGACTCCCCGCGTGATGTCCTCACCTAGAGTCATATTGTTTGCCTCGATGATCTTGCAGTCTGATCACAGTATCAGAACCATATCTATTCCTTGTGTCATTCATCTGTTCTGTCTGGATGGGAAAGATCCAGATGCCAACCTTGTCCATCGCACCTCCTCTCCCAACAGCAGCCAAGCTCGCAATCCTATCTGCTCTTTCATTTACTCATACACCCCCCCCCCCCCCATTCTGCCACAACCAGAGGTAACTTAGCCAGTTTTGAACTTCTCATAGATTCCAACCATTCTCTTCTGGCCCAGTCCACCTGGGTCTCACTCTCCCTCCCATAGAGTCGCTGAGAAGCCAGCTATTACCTTTGTTAATGCCATGACCTACTCGATTAAACTACTTTTAGTATTCAGCATGTATAATCCATAGAGTTACTGTCAACTATTGACCTAGTCTAAGCAACAAAGTGTGTTTTAAACACTCTTAAATGTCACATAAACAGGTTAGGCAGACGCTGAACAGAATACGTGAGAAACGATCACTACAGAAGGGAGAGTTTGGGAACACAATATCTCCAACAGGCCATGGCAGACCCTCATCATCGGTAAGTCTGATATGAATCAGCTAGCTATAGGTTATGACATAAGTGAGTGGATTGGGATGTGTGGGTGGGTGGGGAGATGTGCGGGTGGGTGGGGGAATATGTGTATGGGTGAGGGATATGTATGTGGGTGGGGGTGTGTGTTTGGGTGAGTGGGTGTTGGTGGGTGGGGAGTGTGTATTTGGGTTTGTGGGTGTGAGTGCTGTTGTGTGGGTGGGTGTGTGAATGAGTGGTGGGGGATGTGCGGGTGGGTGTATGAAGATGTGTGTAGGCGTGTGGGGATATGTGTGTGTGGGTTGAGGGATAGGTGTGTGGGTGAGATATGAGTGTGGAGGGATGTGTGTATGGGTGGGGAACGTGAGTGTTGGTGGGCAATGTGTGGGTGGGTGGGGATGAATATGTAGGTTGTGGGATGTGTGTGGGTGGGAGATGTGTGTGGTTGTATGGAGGATGTGTGGGTGGGTGGGGAATGTATATGCATGCGGGGGATGTTTGTGTGGGGATGTGTGGGTGGGTCTTGAAATGTGTGTGTATGGTTGGGTGGGGAGATGTGTGTGGGTGGGGAGATATGTGTGGGTGTGAGATGTGTGTGTGGGTGGCGGATATGTGAGTGGGTGGGGTTTGAGTGTGTCGAGGGATGTGTTGGTTGGTGGGTGGGGGAGGTGTGGATGGGTGTGGGATGTGTGGGTCGGTGTGGGGATGTGTGTGGGTGGGGGATGTGTTGTTGCGGGATGCGTGTTTGGCTGAGTGGTTGGGGGTGTGTGGGTGTTGGTGGGTGGTTGGAGGATGTGTGTGTGGGTTGGGGGATGTATATGGGTGGGGGATGGGTGGGTGGGTGTGGTATGCCTCTCATAACATGGTAATATGCATTGTTTATGTTTACAACATTCATTTGGCAATGTTTTTTTTTTCCTATTAATGAACTAAAGATGAGTGATTGGAAGGGCCAAATGTAAGACGGGCCTGCGTGCCCAATTTGTTACCCTTTGAAAATAAAGTTAAATCAAATCAAATCAACACAAGACATAGATTATAAAGGCATTATCTACTCATTTGAGCTGGAGCTACGAAGTTTGTGCTTTCTGCGATGCTTTCCGCGCTGCGGAAAAAGACCGAGCCATAAGGGATAATAACCTGGTGCAATGAAGTCGACCCTGTCTATTTTTAAGCGGCTTTTTTTTTTAAATGGAGCATGTAAAAATATCGAAACCTTGTCTATTCTTTTAGGTGTACAGGGTAATTGGTTATTCCCCACATTTTGATGGACAAGTTGGCATTCCATGGGTGATATGATCAAAACTGCCGACTGTATCTTTCAGAAAATTTCCTGGTATGCATGTTATGCTTGGTCGAAGTAGGAACTCATGTCAATATACAAATAAAATTCCCTGCTTCCTTGGGGATTTGATGGCATGACCAAAGTGCATCCAGCAAGCTTTCAAGCCATTGCAACGTGATGATAGAATTTCATGTTTGAAGGCGCACACTTTATGTTATTGTTTCTTTGCGGATGGTGTCCTTTGGTGTGAAGTGGATATTCTAGGTCTCGGGATAATAAGATTAGGAAACAAGTTTGATTTCAAATGGCCCTTCTTTTACAGGCAATTTCCATAAAATTATTATAATTATCCGATGCAGACGTTATCAGATTTGATCTACTTTTGAACTTATCTGTTCGAATAGCAGAATAATACCAATGCAGGAATTTGAACGTGGGACACTGGCTTTTCACTGTCGAGGTTTGAACGAGAGCCACTGTCTTGTCAATTTTGGAGACTGAACATGGGCCACTGTCTTGTCAATGCAAGAGATCGAACCTGGTCCTCTGTCTTGTCACTGTTGGGGTTTTAACGAGTGCCCCTGTCTTGTCACTGTTCGGGTTTAAATTAGAGCCGCTGTCTTGCCAATGTTGGAAATTGAACTTCGTCCGTTGGTTTATCAAGTGTTTGGAGATTAAACCTGGTCCACTGTCTTGTCAATGTTGGAGATTAAACCTGGTCCACTGTCTTGTCAATGTTGGAGATTAAACCTGGTCCACTGTCTTGTCAATGTTGGAGATTACACCTAGTCCACTGTCTTGTCAATGTTGGAGATTAAACCTGGCCAACTGTCTTGTCAATGTTGGAGATTAAAACTGGGCCACTGTCTTGTCAATGTTGGAGATTAAAACTGGTCCACTGTCTTGTCAATGTTGGAGATTAAACCTGGTCCACTGTCCTGTCAATGTTGGAGATTAAACCTGGTCCACTGTCTTGTCAATGTTGGAGATTAAACCTGGTCCACTGTCTTGTCAATGTTGGAGTTTAAACCTGGTCCACTGTCTTGTCAATGTTGGAGATTAAACCTGGTCCACTGTCTTGTCAATGTTGGAGATTAAACCTGGTCCAATGTCTTGTCAATGTTGGAGATTAAACCTGGTCCACTGTCTTGTCAATGTTGGAGATTAAACCTGGTCCACTGTCTTGTCAATGTTGGAGATTAAACCTGGTCCACTGTCTTGTCAATGTTGGAGATTAAACCTGGTCCACTGTCTTGTCAATGTTGGAGATTAAACCTGGTCCACTGTCTTGTCAATGTTGGAGATTAAACATGGTCCACTGTCTTGTCAATGTTGGAGATTAAACCTGGTCCACTGTCTTGTCAATGTTGGAGATTAAACCTGGTCCACTGTCTTGTCAATGTTGGAGATTAAACCTGGTCCACTGTCTTGTCAATGTTGGAGATTAAACCTCGTCCACTGTCTTGTCAATGTTGGAGATTAAACCTGGTCCACTGTCTTGTCAATGTTGGAGATTAAACATGGTCCACTGTCTTGTCAATGTTGGAGATTAAACCTGGTCCACTGTCTTGTCAATGTTGGAGATTAAACCTGGGCCACTGTCATACTACTACTTGGATTTAAACATGGGCTACTGTCCTGCCACAGCTGCAGATTGAAACTACGCCACTGCTGGATCTGAAGTCTATTCTATTGGCCTAGCAGTGCCAGGGTTTGAACTTGGGCCATACCTCCATCACAGCTGGGTTTTAATTGGGCCACTGGTCTGGGTAAACAAGCCCAGTATGCAACCCTGCTCCCGACGCTACGCCATGGAGCCGTATTCTCTGTGGAAGCACAGTGAATGCAGCTGCTGTATGGACGTGGGTTTTTATTGCAGGACTCTCGTTCTTCTTCAAGCACATACGTGATCATCAGAGAGGCAGTGTCGTCAGCGTTCAGCCGCAGGACGATCCAAGTTAGTCCCGCCGACTTCTGCTTCGCTCAGAGAGGTAAATATTTGTAATGTAGGAGATCTTCTTCTTTTTCTCTTCTTCCATTTAACTCTCATAGTCTCGTCTTGGGCATCTCCGTGTAGACAGTAGTTAAAACTTCAATCGGCTTGCCTGACCTGTCCTAAGTGAATCTCTAAGTATATGCTTCTCTTCACGAATACCCATAAGAGATAACGGACACAAACCATGGCCATATGCTGATATACTAGCATGAAGCTTTTCCCATATACTAGTTTATGACAACAATGAAACAGTGTTTTAATCTAATATACCCTTACTGAATCAGGTTGTCTATCAATAAACAAGGATGTTGATGTTTACAGAATAAAGAACCCGAGAATGGTATCATCTTCAATGATCATCGGTAGTGAATCAGACGACACACCGTCACAGGTTAAGATGAACAAACGAAATAAATTTATTTTCAAATGGTCATACACTGGGCACGCAGGCCCGTCTTACATTCGGCCTCTCCAAAAACTCATCTTTCATTAATCAGTTATATATTGTGCATGTTATATTCACGTAGAAAACAAAAACATTGTGATATAAACATAGTTGCATATCCTTTACAGGACCTAGCAGTCAACTCCAGCATTTTTATGACTCCTGGGCAAGTTTACATTCAGTAGTTTGCCATTGCTTTCTGAACGACCGGCACTCATACTATTGTATGTAAACCAACGCAAGGCGGTCTGCTTCCAAATCGCCCACAGCTGTGTTTCGGACTGGATCACGTGGCCTCCCACACTCGTCCTCAGCTTACATCCAGTCTCCAGTAGTTACCAACTACAACTGAATCGGTTTTCATGTAATAATCGTCTATTGACAGGGCGCTGCCAGCCGCAGATATGTTTACATCAATGACGTTCAGTGGGTGGGGAATGTATATAGTCAGTAGCCGGTACGCCTGCCTACCGTCCCGGTGGTCATACGTTCGAGTCTCCTTTGAGACACAGTGTTTTCAATCTCCTCGGCTCTACGGTCGAGCTAGCAAAAAAATCTACTCGGAAATATCCGGGAAAGTTAAGGCGTGAGTTTGACCATATCATCCATAGAGTGCCAGTTGGATATAGATATGGGCCTAGCCCCATGTACCTTACATGCCTCATGTTGTAAAACGGGATCCTTACTCTAAGAGTGATGTAATGATTATCACGCGGGACCTATTATATATTGTATCTCTCGGTATTTGTGTGTGAGAATGACAATCTTCGCTGCGGATGTTTGCAGTGATGTGGATCGTTTCTCGCGTATTAATGTGCCTGAGCCAATGTAGCAAATTGGTTAGGGTTCATGCTTACCAGAGGAGTGGTTCAGGTTGCATCCCCGACTAGTACTTCTTTGGGTACGACAAAACGTTGTAAAAGGGCACCAAAAATTATTAGAGTTATTTGCAAGGGAGAGACAAAATAGTCCCTTAAAAGTCGACGGGGTCGACTTCATTGCATCGGGTTTTATCCCATATGGCTCGGTCTCTTTCCGCAGAGCGGAAAGCGTCGCACAAAGCACGAACTCCGTAGCTCTAGCAACGACCCACGGGAGTCTCTGAAAAAGTTGACTCATGAACCGAAGGACGCGGCCCGGAATCGAACCCACAACCTTCGGAGCCCGAGTCAAACGGCTTGACCACTTTGCCAAGGATTGATTGATTGATTGAGGAACCGACATCACAGCATTCGGGGCGTTCCCATAAGCGCTCCGTCCCCATCCTCAGCAGCGGGTGAAGAGTTCCAACACCAATAGTACCAGTAGCAAATAACCAAGGCGAGAGACAGTAGGACAAGAAACGAGCCACTCCAACTCTTCATGCCGTGATTTACAAAATCCGAAGATCTAACTCTTTATATAGAAGCGCCTGTATCTGCCATATGTCTACTTCTACCTAACTCTTCACATAGTAGCGCCTGATCTGCCATATGACTACTTCTACCTAAACGATGTTGTCCCTATCGGTGATTTAAACGACTGACACTTACCCAGATAGTTAGATACAGAGATAGCTGCATACAAAGATAGTTCTTTCCAACGACTACTACACGCAAAGATTGCTATTTACAAATATAATTAAATACAAATATGCAGAGAAAAATAGTAACACACGAAGATATTATACACAGATTGCTACATACAAAGACAGTTGCATACACAGATTGCTACATACAAAGACAGTTGCATACACAGATTGCTACATACAAAGACAGTTGCATACACAGATTGCTACATACAAAGACAGTTGCATACACAGATTGCTACATACAAAGACAGTTGCATACACAGATTGCTACATACAAAGACAGTTGCATACACAGATTGCTACATACAAAGACAGTTGCATACACAGATTGCTACATACAAAGACAGTTGCATACACGGATTAATATATACAAAAACAGAAGGATATAAAGGTTACCACACACTTAAATAAGCGCATACAAATATTGTTACATGTACAAAATGGCAGTTCTGTTTTGCTCTACACTCTGTGTAGAAGAGTTAAGACGCACAAGGAAAGATTCTAATCCAAGATAAATATTTCTAAAAGATTTTTTCATAACATTTCATTTTTCCATCTCCAGAAAAACAACGCGAAATTGGAAATAAGCATCTGCCACATAAAAAAAAGGAGCATGTCGGTATTGGAAACTACTACACCAAGTCAAGAAACTTATATTAAACAGCAAAGAAATGAATGCTATTTATGAAGTTCTGTGTTGTTGTTAGTAATATTATTATTGTTGTTGCACTAATTATTATTGCGCGTGAGTGTTTTTAATTAAATTAGAAGCAACAAGAAGATTATTTACAAAATCAGAGAAAAAGTTTTACAAATAACATTCTTACGGATAAATTTTTCAGATAAAGTCGTACAGATAACGTCTTACAGGTAATATCATATAGAAAATCCAAGTTAGAAATTTAGATCGAGTTTGTGTCTTTATTGAAGCATAATATAATTATTAAAATCTGTCTTGAAGCAGAGGCTGGTGTGCTTGTCTGACCGTCTGACGTGCAAGGGCCATCACGTCTTTATATAATTAACATCATAATGGAAAGAACATACGATAAGCAGATCACGCTGTTTTATTATCTCAATACACCGCACACAAGACGAAATGTATCTTATGTAATAAGTGTAATTTTTTTTTTTTCATTCATTGACACCTTTCCGTCTTGACAGACGATAGTTTGGTACATTGTGCTTCAAAAAGGCTTAATAACTGTCATATGGCAATAACTACGATCCATGGCGGTGGCGAGTGTGGCTGGTAAGGCCCATTCCTGCTGTAAATGTATGTCCACAGTAGATGCATGTGAAAACATGGTCATTTCCACCATCATGCAGCATCTTATGTCTCTCACACTCTGTGTGTGCTTTATCTGCAATCAATTTCTCCTTTCTCTTTATTCTATTTCTGATAGTTGCCCTCCATGCAACACGTTCAGCGGCGACGTGCTCCCATTGTGCATTATCAATGACTGTATCAATCATGTCCCGCTTACACACATCTTTGTATCGTAGTAGAGGCCAACCCTCAGATCTTCTACCCATCTGTAATTCGCCAAAAAAAGATGTCCTTTGGTATTCTACCATCATCCATCCTCCTCATAAAATAAGTGTAATAAGTATGTCACAAGTGATGGGTTTTATTTCCAGGACATGCTGGTGTGGTGGGAAATGAGCAGGCGGATAGACTGGCTGAGTCTACACCCCTGAGTGGGGTATTGGTGCTCGATGAGGCAGACGTGGTCGGTCTTCTTTGGGATCGTGTGTATAGTGCAGAAGAACTGATAGATCACCACCACCTGGGGAGAGTGGTGTTACAGGGAGTGACCAGTGGATCTGGCCGACACTCACGAAGCCAAGAAAAGGCCAGAAGGACACATAATCAAACTGATATGGTACCATTATTATTGAGATTCTTCGCTGGCTCTTGAAGATAAGGACGGAGAACGTAAGTTAATGTGTCGAGTGTGTTGATGTCGGTTCTGGACTCAACTCAATTCATCATGTAATAAGTCCCTATCACTGAATGCCAGAAATGGAGTCATTAAGTGTGTCTCCTCTGTCCGGAAGTAATTTCCTATTATGGGTCTTTGATGTGATGGACGGACAGCAAGGGGGAATAGGTAGGCAATCTTTAACTCACTTTGGCAAGCGGCGAGTGCAGGCGTCAAACCAGCGTCATGCCGTGGTAGTGATGTTATCAGCACATAAATATAATATAGAACATATTCTGTTGAATGGATTGACTCATGAAATGTGACCGAAAGCACAGGGAAGAGCTTGGGAGCAGCGGCGATGATGTTCCTGGGGTGAATTGGTCGAATACCTTGGACTGCCAGAGTAACTTACATGGCATGCCTTGAAGAGGCTAATGGAGGTAGAACATTACACACAACTATAAGGAGAAGACAAGGAGCCGATCATCACCATCATCATCATCATCATCATCATCATCATCATCATCATCATCATCAGCATCACTATCATCAACATCAACCATCATCATCATCATCATCATCATCATCATCATCATCATCATCATCATCATCATCATCATCATCATCATCATCAGCATCATCACTATCATCAACATCATCAACATCAACCATCATCATCATCATCATCATCATCATCATTATCATCATTATCATCATCATCATTATCATCATCATCATCCATCATCATCATCATCATCCATCATCATCATCATCATCCATCATCATCCCTCATCAGAATAACAAGAGAATATGGATTGGAACAGAATCTATCAATGTTTATGACACAATATGTTTAAGAACAAGAGTAAAGTAATGAACAAGAGTACAGTAAAGAACAAGAATAAAGTAAAGAACAAGAGTAAAGTAAAGAACAAGAGTACAGTAAAGAACAAGAATAAAGTAAAGAACAAGAGTAAAGTAAAGAACAAGAATAAAGTAAAGAACAAGAGTAAGTAAAGAACAAGAGTAAAGTAAAGAACAAGAGTAAAGTAAAGAACAAGAGTAAAGTAAAGAACAAGAGTAAAGTAAAGAACAAGAGAAAGTAAAGAACAAGAGTAAAGTAAAGAACAAGAGTACAATAAAGAACAAGAGTAAAGTAAAGAACAAGAGTACAGTAAAGAACAAGAGTAAAGTAAAGAACAATAGTACAGTAAAGAACAAGAGTAAAGTAAATAACAAGATTAAAGTAAAGAAGATGAGTACAGTAAAAGAACAAGAGTAAAGTAAAGAACAAGAGTAAAGTAAAGAACAAGAGTAAAGTAAAGAACAAGAGTAAAGTAAAGAACAAGAGTAAAGTAAAGAACAAGAGTAAAGTAATGAACAAGAGTACAGTAAAGAACAAGAGTAAAGTAAAGAACAAGAGTAAAGTAAAGAACAAGAGTACAGTAAAGAACAAGAGTACAGTCAAGAACAAGAGTACAGTCAAGAACAAGAGTACAGTAAAGAACAAGAGTACAGTAAAGAACAAGAGTAAAGTAAAGAACAAGAGTAAAGTAAAGAACAAGAGTACAGTAAAGAACAAGAGTACAGTAAAGAACAAGAGTACAGTAAAGAACAAGAGTACAGTAAAGAACAAGAGTACAGTAAAGGACAAGAGTACAGTAAAGAACAAGAGTACAGTAAAGAACAAAAGTACAGTAAAGAACAAGAGTACAGTAAAGAACAAGAGTAAAGTAAAGAACAAGAGTACAGTAAAGAACAAGAGTACAATAAAGAACAAGAGTAAAGTAAAGAACAAGAGTACAGTAAAGAACAAGAGTACAGTAAAGAACAAGAGTAAAGTAATGGAACATCTATCACGTTATTGATATTTAGGTGACATGGTGCTATATCGTTAGTTGTATCGCCCAAGCGGCACTCGGGGGTTGGGGATGTCAATAGCACGCCGGCCGCTGTCACTTCCCAGAACATTTTCTGGTACCCATTGTCTTATTTTAGGCTGGGTCGACCTGCAAGTCCAGGTCAATTTGAAAAATCTTCTAATATGTGGTTCTGAACCCATGACGACCAGACGTGCGGGCAAACGGCTAGCCATAACTCTAACTTTCATTGTGGTGGTTTAGATATAGGATGTATGTGGTAACCAGGCGTAGAACATAAGATCTGAATAGGAGATAAACAGCTTTCTTTATCCATGCGATGAGAAGAGAGGCATTGCAGAACATCATGATAACTGGAAAGACCAATTAGGAGGCTTGTCCATGGGAATGGGATTCCCATGGGAATCCCATGGGAACCGTCCCATGGGATGGGATGGGACGGGACAGCAAACATTTGTATTTCCCATGGGACACATGGGACAGTAGCCATGTCATAGCAACTTTAAAAAAAAAAACTTTTTAAAAAGCCTTTTATCCTTCCTTTTTGTTTTATATACTTGTATCAATTCTTTATCTCGTGGTGGGACACCGGATAAATTAATAAATGCGCGTATGTGATCATATTACCAACGTTTCAATGCCCATTTAAAAACAATTACTTGCATTACTTTAATGAAGATGATGAAGAATTCTTAAACCACATTCCGAATAATGTTTGGATTAAAGGAATGCTGTACATACATGAGAAATTCAAAACTTTTTTTTTGACAAACTAGAAATTGATGGTGCTACATCTCATTTAATGTTGCTATTATACTTCCTCCTAGACTATCAGTTGTACAAAGTTATTGTCGATCGTCCAGTTGTTAGCCGCTATATGTTTGCCCAGGATGCCCCACAAGGAGCTGAATAGGGAGCTTGGTCAGCTGAAACCCTCGACCCTAAACTTTCGCGCTCACTAGCAACAATTTCAAAACACACAAACGAAGAAGTATTTTAGTAAAACACAACTCGAGACAACTTCTGTTAAACCTTAAAGTTTATTAAAGACCTATTCGTAATCCCCTTTTATGTTATAAAAAGAACAATAATAGTTATATAGTATCTGGATGACTACCATTAAAAAAATCTCTGGCTTCATACAATGTTTAAATGATGCTGTTTGTCTTTGATAAATTGATGCAACATTCAAGCGGAGACACGTAATCCAAGCTGTATGTAATGAAAGCGAACCAGGAAAGATATAAAATATACAATGAGAAACTTTTGTTGAACTACAACGTAGACATGATATCTGTATAAATGCGCCTAAATATATATTTCCGTTATGTTTTAATAATTTCAGCAAGAATGTTTAATGCATGTTAACAGGCTGTTTTAACTGGTTTAAACTGGTGGCTGGTTTAAACGTTCTTGTCAAACAGGGATGGGTCTGTCTTTGATGAGTTTGATATTTTCCTCACGATATTAGTAAATCATCTGCAGCCTAACGGCTGTTCAGCCTTGAAGTTCTCATCTGAAAACAGTAAAAAAGTATTTGATGAAATAAATAGCACATACTGCCTGGAACTGACACAAAGAATCAGAGGACACAGGACGAACGAACGAACGAACGAACGAGCGAACCAACACTTTATTTTCAAAGGGTTAAGAATTGGGCACAGATGCCTGTCTGACATTCTTCCCTTTTTATCTCTGTGCTCTCTTAAATTATTTCATTCATACATCACTTATGAAGCTAATCTTAGACATCAACAGAACAATATACATTGAAATCTGTGGCAAATGTGCAATAGTCAATAATAGTTGTACATGACTCACTAAAACTAATTTTAGACATGCCAATTCTGACATGGCAGATGAAGACGTAGCAATTTAAATTGAAAAGGTTAAAGGCCAAAGGATCGATTTAATTAAACTAGGTTCTATCTCATATGACTTGGCCGTCTTTCCTCGGGGTGGCCTGCAGAAAGCGTCTCACAGAGCACGAGATCCGTAACTCCAGCGACGACCTCCAAAGTTCTCCGAAATAATTGTACTCGTGAACCGGATGACGACGTTTACAAACAAACCCCCAACCTTCGGACCGCGAGGCAGGCGGCTTGAACACTTGATCACGGATATCACCATGGTAACCGTAATTCTGTGTTTCACCGACGCTGTGGTGAAGGCGTTAAGAACGCAATTCGTAATCCCGCATATCGCGATCGAAACACAGCTGCGGTCGATTTGGAAGCAGACCGCCTTGCGATGATTTGCATGTAATGGTATGAGTGCCGTTCGTTCAGAAAGCAATGGCAAACTACTGAATGTAAACTTGCCAAAACATCACAAACAACGAAAAAATGATCGGGATGACTGCGACTTCCTGTAAAGAAAATGCAGCTAACATGTTTGTTCATAATAGCAGCTTGTATGATACGTTAGGGTTGTCGAATAAATGCCAGGAGTTGTACCTCTTATGCTTCTTATTCCTGTTCTTCTTCTCCTCTTCCTCCTCCTTCTATCCTTTCTTCTGTTTCTTCTGATTATAATTACGTGAAACTTCGTTTAACCGACAGTTTATGTTATCCGTCATGATCTACACATTCACATACATACACTCACACACACACACACACACTAAAATGTTTTGCGTATCCTTTTACAGGACTTAGCTGTCAACAGCAGCATCTTTCAGCTGTCTGTTGATCTCTTGGCAAGATTACGCTCAGTAGTTTGCCATTGCTTTCTGAGCGGCCGGCTCAGTATCCGCAAGTCACGAGCGGGGGTCGAACCACCTCAGTTCTCGCTCCGCTGCGAGACTCTGCGTGATAAACGGGATTACAGAGAGAAAGTGTTGTAACCCCACAGCCAGAGAGACCGGCCACACACACACACACACACAACAAAAGAAGAAGAGGTACAAAAGGAGACTATTTTCAATGTCACCGCTGCCTTACGGTGTCTAATCTAAAGAATTGGTGGAATAAAATCTTGCCTGAACCTATTGACAAAACTGGAGGAACTGAGACTGTTAGTGTTGACAGAATTGTGCAACTGTGCGACAATGTAGGACTAAAACAGTGAAAACATTACGCCTGAAGAAGTAACAGATTGATTGGAATATGACAAAATTGATGGAGGAGTTGAAATGTTGAATGATGATGATATTGTTTCTAGTGTGACTACCATTGAAGAAGAAGAAATTGATGACAATGAAGGATCAGTTCTGAATCAAAAGCCTACAACTAGCCACTCTGTAGCAGAAACAATGTTATCAAAGTGCATCGATTGATCTGAAATGCAAGAGGAGGCGCATGTTGCACAATTTCTACTTCTGGGTAAGATACGGAACATCGCCGAGCAGAACGCTCGAGCCTCAAAGATACAAACGGAGATGACAGATTATTTTAAAGTAACGTACGATTATAGTAAGTATTACAATACATTTCTGTACATTACTACTCTTATATTGAAGTTTACACTGATCGTTTTGTAAAATTAAGTACAATATGTATGTATCATTAACTTTTAAAGGATTTTATTTTCATTTTCGTCCCAAGCCCGCAGAAAAATCATGTTCTGTGCATATGTATTATGATATTTCTGTTATCCGTCTATTAGTTATCCGTCACAGCCCTGGTCCGGCCGGTAACGGTTAATCGAAGTTTTAACTGTATAATTTTGCTTCCGTATTCATGTGCACTGGATACAGACCAGGAATAAATAACCATTACACCTGCGTCAGTCCCCTAGAAAATAAGATCATGAAGCCCAGGTTAATTTTAAAATTTCGCTTCCAGGAGGAATTCAGACATATGATAGCTGACCAGGGTCCAAGAATAAAAACATGTTGCTCGAACCATATACCCATTGTACCCCAAGGAGGGGAAAAGGACCCGTTGCTTAGTTTACTCACCTACAAAGACATTAGGAGAGATCAACCAGAATATTCGAGGAAATATATCCATACTACTAGTGTAACAGAATAGGTTAGATACGGAGGGATGATGTATCCAAGTCAGCGGACCCAACTCGGCAGTGGGTTAGAGAGAGAGAGAGAGAGAGAGAGAGAGAGAGAGAGAGAGAGAGAGAGAGAGAGAGAGATGAATTTACAGATGGCAAGTGAAGACATGCAGATTCGCGTTTTGACCACAAAGTGACAGAAGACACCCATAGGAAAGTCCCCGGTACGAGAAGAACAACACACACACACACAAAATAAATATTATTATGAGCAGAGATATTAGCATCATGACAGCTAGATGACAACAGAATAGAGAGAGAGAGAGAGAGAGAGAAAGAGAGAGAGAGAGAGAGAGAGAGAGAGAGAGAGAGAGAGAGAGAGAGAGAGAGAGAGAGAGAGAGAGAGAGAGAGAGAGAGAGAGAGAGAGAGAGAGTAGAAGTGGCACACATGCTAGCATCAGGCGACAAATGAGGTGGCCATTCTTCTAAGCACATAGGTCCAAGGCACGAAAGATGCTCCACTAGTACGATCACCCACGGCATAAACAATATGGAGTTGGGTAGGCAGGCTGTTACAGATGGTCGCCACATCCACTATAACTGCATACTGATCCTGCCACTGCACTAAGGTATGTCACACTGTTACACTAGTGTAGTTTCCATGGGCAGTTTGTCGAACTAGAGCATCACAGAACCATCGATATGCCATACATCAACATGAGGCTGTAGGGAAAGGGCACGGGATTCCCTGGGGGGCCCTACAGAGCTTCATTCTGACACAGCCCCATCGCGTATGGCTATTTTATATTCAACATTTCATTTCGTGTCGCGCTTCATCGTGTGATTTGAAATCTCAGCGTAAAAGATGGCTGTTTGAATGTGTGTGTATGTGGGCGCGCGCGCGCGTGTGTGTGTTGTACCAATAAGCAAGATTAGGTGTTTTTGTTTTTTTTAAATATACTGTCGTAGTACAATTGGCAATACAAACAAGAACATAGCTTAGATATCAGGATTTCAGATGCAATCCTCATAAACAAACAAAAGTCCCAGTAGGAACTTGCTGTTGGATCCTGAAGTGTTATGGCCATAATACTTTTGTTAATTTCACCCAGGAGTTGAGTTGAGTTGAGTTGAGTTGAGCTAAGAAGCCGGCATCACTGCACTCAGGTCATTCCCATACGCGCTCCGTCCCCTTGTTCAACAGCCAACGAAGAGTTACACTACTAATCGCTATCTGATTGAAAATTCTTCCTTCTCAGTTTTAATATTCTTCCAGAACCCCTGCCGATCCCCCGCTATCTCATTCTGTCCATATATGGGTTCTCGGTCTGTTCCCCCACCTTGTCCACCTGGTCCCACAAGCGCACGACCACCTCTTCCTTGTCCATAGGTAATCTACCACCAAGATGTGCATTTCCTGCCAGCCTATCAGCATGTTCATTTCCCCGCACTCTCGCATGACCAGGGCAAGAAGACCATACAACTCTCACAATCTGTGGCCTCTGAAGCGAGGTGAGCCATTCCAGACGAAACATTCCCTTCTCCTCGTTACTAAGCATACTCTTTGAGTCCGTAATGAATACAATGTGTGTTTCAGTGTTCTCCTCTAACTAACGGAATGCCGCTGTTACTACTTCCACCTTCATTCTCATGCTGGAATAGGTCGCCCGTATTTCCCTCCCGTAGCGAACATAGAACCCCATGTCTGACTGCGTTAATGTCATTGTCAATTGTGATGATTGTGGTAATCTCACGCCCTCTGCCTTTACCGCCCGGGCTTTTTTCCTGGTACCTATTTTAGACTGGATTGATCTGGCAGCCCAAAGCCGCGGGGAGAAATGCCCGCCTTGGTCATGATTTGAACATATACCCACCGCGCCGATAGGTATGCATGCTAGCTACTGCGCCACTTTGTGGCTCGAGTGTATACGCTATGTGAACGTAACAAGTCAGTTATTTGCATATCTTTTACAAGACATCTCCGTCAACCCCATCATATTTTTATTGTTGTTGACTTTTTGGCAAGTTTACATTCAGTAGTTTGCCTTTGCTTTCTTAACGACCCATTTTCTGACCCCATTGTATGAAAATCAGAGCAAGATGGTCTGCTTCTAAGTTCCCTCGCATTTATTCGAACGCAGTATGCGGAGTTATGAACCACTTTCGTTACCCCTTCGCCACAGCTCAAGTCTAACAAGTAATTGACCCTTATGCGCATTGGTGCGCATTTAGTATATCCTGGTAGCCCAGTAGATGGTAGGTAGCCCAGTACATAGTAGCGCAATAGATAGTAGGTAGCCCAGAAGATGGTAGGTAGCTCAGTAGATGGTAGGTAGCCCAGTTGATGGTAGGTAGCCCATTAGATGGCAGATAGCCCCGTAGATGGTAGGTAGCCCACCACTACATAGTAGATAGCCCACGAGTAGATGGTAGGTAGCTCACCAGTAGATGGTAGGTAACCCGATAGATGGTAGGTAGCCCAGTAGATAGTAGATACCCCAATAGATGGTAGGTAGCACAGTAGATGTTAACCCAGTAGTTGGTAGCCCAGCAGCACATTTGTAGATCAGTCGGCGCTCGATGGTAGTGTGGCCAGTATCACGTCGGCTGTCTTTATGTACCGGAACATTTTCTGTGATCGATGTCAAGCTGGGTAGATCTGTCTATTCCATTGTTCACATAGGGCAGTGAGGAGCATTTTGTGTGATATTCACAGGCACAGGAACGGAGCAATATGGGGACGACCCGTTGCCGTGAAGTTGGAACCGCGACTAACTAACTAACTAACTAACTAACTAGCTAACTAACTAACTAACTAACTAACTAGCTAGCTAGCTAACTAACTAACTAACTAACTAACTACCCCAGAGTATGCTAGGAAGTAAGTAAAGTGTATTTTTCAACGCAATAAGGCGAAATGGGCATGAGTTCCTTCATACATATTATAATAGACCGATCCACACTCGTGGGTGTCATGCTCAATATCTCACCGGCCACCTTTAGTTCACAAGACATTTGTGTGAACCGATTTTAGGCTGTATTACCTTGTGAACCGATATACATTTTAAATACCCAAAATTATGTGGATCAAAATCATGACCAACAGGCATAATGCCTTACCACTACATGTACAATAAATGCTCTTCTTTTTTCTTTTCGTCTTCTTCTGTTTCTTTTCTTCCACCCACTACTCCTCCTCCTATTCCCACTACTGCTGCTACTACTACCACCACTAACACCACCACCACCATCACTACTACTACTACTACTACTACTACTAATACTACTACTACTACTACTACTACTACTACTACTACTACTACTACTACTAGTAGTACTACTACTACTACTACTGCTGCTGCTGCTACTACTACTACTACAATTACTACTACTACTACTACTACTACTACTACTACTACTACTACTACTACTACTACTACTACTACTACTGCTGCTGCTGCTACTACTACTACTACTACAATTACTACTACTACTACTACTACTACTACTACTACTACTACTACTACTACTACTACTACTACTACTACTACTACTACTGCTGCTGCTGCTACTAATACTACATCAATTCCTAATATTACAACTACTACGTCAAAGACGACAACAGACTACTACTAATACGATAATTAATATGACTTGTATTACTATTATTACTACCAATTATTATTCGTAAAGCATACGATGATGAACAACACAATGTAATCTAAAACCGAATAATAATGTTTTTTTAAAAAGCGACAACAACCCATAAAGTGCCGCCTCCAAAATTAAGTTTGCCAGCGATGATCTTAAGCACAGTCAGTCTCTCGTCTTCGCTGTACTCCGTGACAGCTTGTTGTTGTTTTGTCAAACTGTGGGTATTATTCTCTGTCACGTGAATCTTTGCAAACCTAATACAAGTGTTAGTTCTTCTCATGTTGCCAACATATTGAACACCCCACTTTTTCCCCATTCTGTCGGCATGTGGTGTGCAGAAACATGCTCTACTTATATCTAATATGCTAATGCCCTCTTAAGATCTGAAGATCTACTACCGGTCTTGCACATCCGATTGGCTCTGAAGCTTGGAGTTAGAACGATGATATCTGCCAGGAAGTCCCCATGGAGATGTAATTTTATTACCGGATATAAAAATCGTCTCTTCACCAGCCTCACCCCGATAGATAGTAATTTTATTACGGGATATAAAAATCGTCTCTTCACCAACCTCACCCTGACAGATGTTTCTGGGCTCCATCGACCTGAGCTTCAGTGCATCGGACTTAAAGCTGAATGTCATAGTCACCAAGATGATTGACTTACGACAATGATAACAGCAAACTAAATCCTATAGTCGCCCAGATGATTCACCAACAACAGTGATAGCATTAACACATATAACAACAACAACAACAACATATCCTCAGACAATCATAGTCCATTTTGTCCAAGAGTCTGGCTTTTTTCTGGAGTTCAGCTTGTTAGCCAACTGTTGTATTTGTAATAAATTTCCTGAATTTCAGTCTGAAGCACATATCTAATGATGTCTTAAGCAACTGAACTTCAGCAAGTCTTCAACGTCCGCAAATTTTCTCTTGTTTGGCAAACTATACATACACCAGTACAAGCTCCCCCTCCATTCATTTGGGCAGTTTGGGTATACGGCGCAAATCTAATAAATTCCACATACAGACCGATGTCGGTGTCCAGCATGCCTGATGTTTTTACTTTCCAGAACAATTCCTAGTAACTGGGCTCCGGGGTAAATTAAAACATAAAAAATAAAAATAATAACAACCCACTTCAAGGTAGACTCGACAACATGACTATTGGGTGGGTAAAGGTAGACTCGACAACATGACCATTGGGTGGGTATGCAAGTGTTCTGGCCTCTGCGCTACCTCGCTTTGTGTACTGAAATCTTCATAAATCAATGAAGGTAAACACCCAATAGAACCTTCACCTTGGGGATGATGGCAAGCAAGCCAGGATACATTAAAAACATCTCACAATGGTTGGGGGGAGGGGGGAATTGAGTTGCTTTTGCAGAGTAGCTAAACACTCGACTATTTGCCCATGACGTCAAGGGTTTGGTTAGTATCGGAGCTGATTCGCATTTAAAAAATTAATCTGATCCCCAAAGTACACCCAGCTTAAATTGTGTAACAGAAAATGTCTTGCCAAGTAAAGGCGTCCGACTTGATATTGACCACTGATTGCAGATTGGTCTATAGATGATGAGAGTCCAGTATTACATGTCCAACGTGCTTTGTAAAAGTGTCTTTTACGTACTACAGGCTTATGCAGGACAGTAATAAAAGGCATATTTCCTAGAAGGCTGGGCAAAGATCTAACAACTCGACGGCCGACACAGGACAGTAAATAACCCTAGGCATAAACATGCATAAAGCAAGTAATCGTGCAAAACATAAGGTCTTTCCTGCAACCGTCAGAAGTTCGACGTTCTGCATTGGACCAGCTACACGATCACGATAAAATAAAAACCAAATATTATTTTATTGGCGCAGACTGGCCATGTTTACACTGACAGCGTTTTGTATCAAGTTTCGGGTCTTCATTCGGCTAATCCTGTATTACTTCCATTGCTTATTTATAACGGCAACCTTTCCAGAGATCCAGTGATATTCTTCTGCCATTCTGCAGGGACTGCAAGGCCACTCAATTAATTATTCAGCGGGAAATTCCAACCGACAACACGTCATATTAGCAAGTAGTGCTGTTTGCAACAATGCTAACTTCCGCCTTATCGTTGGTGACAATGGTTCTCACACTGTACGAGGTGTATTTATAGTAAGGGTTACGACATGAACACCATTGTGAGATTTGGGGATTAGGCTACAAGATAGTCGGTACATTTTGCAAGATATTGTGGATATATTGCAATGTACTGCTTAAGATACTGAGTAAATGTGTCAACGTATTGACGATATTTTGTAAGAGATCTGGAATGTGTTGTAACACATTGGGGATATGTTGTAAGAGATCTGGAATGTGTTGTAACACATTGGGGATATGTTGTAAGAGATCTAGGGAGTATTATTAAATTGAGGGATATTATATTTTGTGGACAGGTAAAAAGGCAAATTTAAAAAAAATGACAAGCTACTTGGTTACGTTGATACCAAGGATAGAACTGACGCCATTAACATACATTCTGCCTTCTCATGCCATTATATTTTTTGTTCGTATATCCCCTACAGGACATCGATGTCAACATCAACATCTTTCAGCTGATTGTTGATTTCACAATGTAATATACAAGTAAATGGAAATATTCTTCAACAAGTGAATCGGTACAATTATCTTGGAACAATCACAACATCTGATGGGAGATGCCTTGAAGAGATTAGAACAAGAGTCGCCATGGCGAAAGTAGCCTTTAGCAAGATGAAAAACATTCTGACCAATAAAAAGATGTCAATTGAAACGAGAAAAAGAGTGTTGAGGGGATACATAGAGCCTGTTCTTTTGTATGGATGTGAAACTTGGACAATGAGCAGTCAAGCTGAAAAACATATGATGGCTGCAGAAATGTGGTTTCTGAGGAAAATGCAAAGAATACCATGCACAGACAGAAAAACCAATGACAAGTACTACAGGAGACAAATGAACATCGTAAACTGATTAGAGAAATTAGACGTAGACAGTCAAAATTTGTTGGACATGTTATGAGAAGAAATGGATTGGAGAACTTGGTGACAACTGGCAAGATCGAAGGGAACAGACCAAGAGAAAGACCGAGAGGAAAATACCTTGATGGCTTGGCCACATGGCATGGACGAGACAGGAACACTGGCCTGATCCACGACACTGGTGATCGAGTGAAATGGCGAGTCATGACCGCCCACGCTTTCCGGCATGGCACATGATTGATTGATTGATTGGGGTATGTGCTCTGCTGTCTGCGACGCCAATCCACATGTGCACATGGCTGATTCACCAATCTCGAATTTTGTATACATGTGGTTGCGTAATCTATTGTGCCCTGTTCTGAGGCGCAGAATAATGACTTGTTCTGGTCTCTCCATAATGTGGTAGTCATCTGAGCAGGTTTTGGTGGCTTTCTGACTGATTTGATCATTCTTTTCTTTTGTTGTTATGTAACGGGCACATCAGACTGTTCTTCATTTGCTCCTTCCTTAGCCAGTCGATCAACTCTGTCGTTTCCAGGTATTCCACAATGGGATTGCATCCACTGTATGGTAACCTTATGCCAGTGGTTCTCAACCGGTGGGGAATTCCCCCCTAGGGGGGAATTTTGGGGTTTCCAGTGGGGAAATGAAGATTATTTCAAGATCGCGTTAATACAAGAACCGATTACTTGATATTGTTTTCTCCCTTCATACTTTACAGTTCTGTACGTATCACCTTTCTGAAATTCATTTTATAACGTAAGTAGATCCGCAAATCACGTTTTATGTAGATGTCTAGACTTGTTTTAGTATGTGCTATTAAATTTAGCTTCAATTATTACGTATACTTTGTATGGGCAGGGGGGAATTTTTAGGGAGGAAATACGAAGGGGGGGGGGAATGACGTTCTAAAAAATGGTAAGGGGGGAATGACGTCCTAAATATATGGTGAAGGGGGGAACGGGCCAAAAAAGGTTGAGAACCACTGCCTTATGCTGACTGCTAAGTTTAGAAAGTAATGTCCTTAGTAGTGGCAATTTCCCAGACAGGAGCGCCTCGAGGATTTTGCATATGTCAATAGCACCACAGATTGTGTACCATGGCTTGTATTTAGTAATTTCTCTGTTGCTATCTTGATTGCCTCAATTTCAGCATCATTGTTATGGCAATACATTCCTGTTGGTGCTCTGGCTGTGTCCCTAGTATTATTTGGGTATTCTATGTACATTCCGGCTCCTCCATTTCGAACAGCATTTTGTGCTGAACCATCTGTGTAGACTCGGATCCAGAGGTCTTGTGGGTATTCTTCATCAAGGAAGCTGACATTGTCTGTTCTGCGCTGCACACTGTTCTGTTCTTACTTGTCAAATATTCCTCTCACTTTTGTCTGGAATAGTAATGATAGTCTATGTTCATTTTTCCATGGAGTTCGCTCTGGAATAGTTTTCAGGGGGATACCAACTGTGGGCAGATCGGTGGTTTCTCTGCAGAATAGTTTGGCCTGGTGGATAAAACTGCTACTTTTCAACCGCCCCATTGCTAAGTTTTCAAATCTGTTCTTCATAGGGTGGCCTGGCAAGCTGAGGAACTTTTCTGCTTGTATTAGCGTTTACGTATCTCTGCGCTCTCTCAGTGCTTGTGTCCTCCCCATCTTCTCCATTTCCACAATAAGGGTTGATCTCATCCCTCCTGTGGTGACTTTAAGTGCTTGATTTTTCACCTCGTCGAGCTCTTGCAAGGTGGTTTTTGATGCTTTACACTACGCAGTTGATCCGTATTCCATGTGTGCTTGCTTGCTTTAAAAACAAAATTCCAAATTCGGCCTCGTTCAACCTGCTTCTTTCAGCTTCTTTCCAGGTGTGATCGTATGCTCTGTGGATAAACTAAGTATTTTCCCACTGGCTCCCCATGTGGTTCCACTTAGTTTTCTAAGGATGGCTACTTTCCTTCTGACTTTTGCTACTGTTTTGTTGATGTGCTTTCTCCATGTCAGCCTGTCATCAAATGTTACTCCAAGGTATGTTGGTTCTTTATCTTCTCTTAGGGGTCTTCCATTTATCTGGATGATCCCTGCATTTTGTTTTGGAGAAGGGTAAATAGAGTGGCGCTGCTCTTGTCAGTGTTTGTGCTGACATACCATCTATTTGCCCTTTCAACAAGAGCATCTGCAGCTCTTAGTAGCGATATGGTGGCCACTGAAGCATGTTCATTTGTGCTCAAAAGAACCAGGTCATTAGCGCATTTTGCCGCTTTAATTCCATGCGGTATATTAGCAACAAGATCATTGATAAAGATTAGAAAACGTGTGGGGGACAAGACTCCACTCTGGGGAACACCGAGACGCAGTAGTACTTTCTTGCTCTTGAGTCCGTCTATCTGTACTCGGGCTCTTCTGTTGTGCAAGTATGCTTTCACCCATTTGTACATTCTTCCATTGACTTTGCAGTTTCTCAGTTTCTTCATCACACCTTCTTTCCAGACTTTGTCAAAGGCTTTCTTCAGATCTATCCATGCCGCAAGCACCAGTTTCTTCTCTTGGAATGCATCCTCAATTTCTTGAGAGAGGTAGGTTGTCTGATCTTCCCTAGAGTAGCACTGCCTAAAGCCAGCCTGCTGTGGCACAAGGATGTTTTTACTTTCAATGTAACACTGCAGTCTGTGATTGATGATGCGCTCCATTGTTTTGCAGAGACAGCTGGTGAGGCTAATTGGTCTGTAGCTAGAGGCAATGGAACTATCTTTCCCCGATTTTAGAAGGGGTATCATGATTGCTTCTCTCCGGGTTTGTGGGACACTGTCTAAGGTCCGGCTGTTATTGAAGATCTGCAACAGATTTGCTTTGGCCTCTGTTCCTAGGTTCCTGATCATATCATTGGAGATACCATCAGCTCCTGGTGACTTTCTCATTTTCAGTTTTGATATGGCTAGCTCTGGTTCACTGATTGTGATAGGTGCCTCCGGAACCTCATGTACTATTTCATTATGTCCTTATGTTGCCATTTCTCTCCAATCTCTTGTTGTTTCTCTGGACTAATTTTGATATTGTTATCTGGTGCGAATGAGTCCGCAAAATGGTCAGCTGCTTGCTTTCCTGTTAAGATGTGTCCGTCTTTATGTAGTGCAATTTTTGAGTTTCTCCCTGAACCCTCATCGTTAAGTTGCTTTATTTGCTTCCACAATTCCCTTGTGTCTCTTTCAAAATTCAGTGACTCTCTTTTCGCCTGCCAGCTTTTCCTTCTAGCCTTAATCTTGGCCCTTTGAAATTTGGCTTTTGCGTGCTGGTATTTATTGTGGTGCTCTTGGCTGGGTTTGGCTTCTGCTTACTTTCTACACACTTCCACATCATTATGTAACTGTTCCAGTACACTACTCATGTAGGGTTTATAATGTTTACAGGCTCCTCTTGATACTGTTTCTCGTGCTGCCTATAGTATGCACTTCCCAAACTCTTCAACTACCTTATGTATGTCTTTCTCAGTGTTCAGGTTTCTAACCAGTATGCTGGTGCGATGCTTGTACATTGCCCAGTCTGCTTTCTTGTAGTTTCACCCCGAGAGGCTGCTGCTTTCACTTACAAGCTCATTTTCCACAGTTAGATTGACTGGCCGATGGTCACTGCCACCAAGTTCTTTCCCAAAAATTCTTGTAATGTTCCACTCCAGGACTGGTGAATGAAAAGCCAGGTCAGGCGTAGTTGTAGTGTGCCATGATCTCGAGTAGAAAGTATGTGGGTCGGACGGCTTGTTAATCAAGATGAATCTATTCTCATTCTGCCAGTCTTCCCGTCTCTCCCCTCTCAGGTCCATGTGATCATAGCCCCCGCTCTGCGAGTGGCTGTTGAAATCGCCACACACAATATTTTCTTTCTTTTAATGGTAGTGTGTCCAGTGCCAGTGGGCGGTCACTTGGACAGTAGTAATTGACTAGATGTAGGTCTGTATTGCCTGTCTTAAGTTTAAGTGTCTGAAACTCAGCGCCTTCCATGTAGACTTCAAATTGGGAAGCACTGATGCTATTTATTTTTTGGGAGTCTCCGTGGCGAAGTAGTCAAGCCGTCTGACACGGGCGTCGAAGTTGTTGGTTGGATTCCGTCCCGCGTCCTTCGGTTCACGAGTTTTTCGGAGATTCCTGAGGGTCATCGCTGGACCTACGGAGTTTGTGCGACGCTTTCTGTGCTGCGGAAAGAGACTGAGCCATATGGGATAAAACCCGGTGCAATGAAGTCGACCCTGTCGACATTTAAGCTGCTTTTTACTGATGTTATTTTTTACAAGGGTCAGTCTCACATCCTTTCGCCTGTCCTTTCGGTCACATCAGTAACACTAATAGCCTCTGATTTTGAAGGCTGTATTTTCGTAGAGGTGAGTTTCTTCCAAGCAACACACGTTTACGTTTTCTTGGTCCAAGATGTTTTCTAGTTCTTTTGTTGTTGTTGTTGTTGTTGGTTTTGCTGACTCCCTCCGGATTCCATTGCATTATTTTTAGTCTGTGTTTGATATGGCCAGACCCTCTATTCTCATGTCCCCTGGCTCCACAGGACATCTGAGAAGGACCTCCAGCAGTTTGATTAGACCCTTTCGAGGCATAGGGCCCAGCACTGCACCTGCCTGGGGGTCAACAGCAGGGCGAGAACCATAACATTTAGCAGTAGTCGACATATTTCATGGCGTGATTGCGTGGCATCCGCAGTAGTCGACATATTTCATGGCGTGATTGCGTGGCATCCGCAGTAGTCGACATATTTCATGGCGTGATTGCGTGACATCCTGATTTCTGTGGTGCGCCTCTTGGCTGGTTGCCTCCGTCTTAAGCACTTTCCTTTACTAGAGCAGACTGTTGTCTTACACAAGTTTAGGTGTGTAGACACGCACACATGTGTCTGCGCATGCATGTACATGGATACAGATCTAGAGCTTTCTGATTATTTCCCGCCGCCCCTTCTCCTGTTAGTTAAAACAGGTCCGCCACGAGAAGGAAAGGACTTGGACTTTTGCTACAGAGGTGATGAATGCACGAGCCATTGAGGTATTTTTGCAAGGTTGCGCCCTAACCCCGAACCCGGCTACATAACAGCAACATTCGGAACCAAACAGTTGTATTATCCACATTACTATATGCTTGTGAAATCTGGATTGTTTATCAGCGACATGCTTGGAAATTAAACCACTTCCACACAGTCTGCCTGAGGAAGCTATTGAAGATAAATTTGCAAGATAAGATCCCAGACACTGAAGTCCGAGAAAGAGCGTTCATGCCCATTATCTACTAATGAAGAGTCAGATTCGCTGGGCTGGTCACTTAACTCGCTTGCCAGATCACAGGCTCACAAAACGAATATTTTTTACGGCGTGTTACGTTGTGGTAAACGCTCCCAAGGCGACTAGAGGAAACGCTTTAAAAACACTCCGAAAATCTCACTTAAAGCTTTTGGAATGCATCATTCACCTGGGAGACTGCTGCCTAAGACCGAAATTTGTGGCGAACATCATTACGCAAGGGTGCAGTCACTTGTGAAGCAGCCAGGACTGCAAGAGCTGTGAAGAAAAGGCAGGACAGAAAAACTACTGCATGAGATCCTCCTCCTGGAACGTCAAGCATTTTTTGCCCACAATGTCAATGAACATTTCGAGCCAAAATAGGCCTTATCAGCCATCTTAGAACTCACGGCTCCATACTTTCAACCCCACGGGATGAAATGAATGGTCGTCATCATTCTGAATGGATGTCGCTGGTAAACAATCCAGATTTCACAAGCATATAGCAGTGTGGATAATACAACTGCTTTATAACTGTTTGCTTTGTTTGCAGGCTTATTTCATGTCTGTCCCATACGTTCTTGTATAGTCTGCAAAAGGCCGCGCTGGCTTGGAGATTCGTGCATTCACTTCGTTATCAATTGTGGCAGCTTGGGACACAGTGCTGTCAAGATAGGTGAATTTGTCCACAACACTTAGTCTATGATCATTGACTTTAATATTCGGCACGGTATCATTAATCTCTCAAGCTGGCTGGTACATAATTACAGTCATCTCAAAGTTGATACTGAGCCCAAAGTTGGCACAGGCATGTGAGAAAGCTGAAACATTGTGTTGTCTGCCTCTGAGTTGGCATATAGAGAGCAATCATTAGCAATCAATCAACAACCGACACCATTAACATTCATTCTACCTGCTCATACCACACGAAAGATATAACTGAAATCATTAACATATATTCTACCCTCTCATACGAAAGATGTAACTAACACCATTAACATACATTCTACCTGCTCATACTATACAAATGATATAACCGAAGCCATTAACATACATTCTACCATCTCATATGAAAGATATAACTGACGCATTTAACATAAATTCTACCTGCTCATACCATACGAAAGATATAATCGAAGCCAATAACATACATATTACCATATCATATGAAAAATATAATTGTTAACATTAACATACATTTTACCTGCTCATACCATACGAAAGATATAACTGAAACCATAAACATGCACTCTACACTCTAATAGGAAATATATAACTGAAGCTATTAAAATACATTTTACATCCTCATACGAAATATATAAATGAAATAATTAACATCCACTCTACATGCTCATCCCATACGAAAGATATAACTGCAACTATTAACACACAATATACGTGCTCATACGAAAGATATAAATGAAGCCATTAACATACATTCTAACAACTCATACCAAGCGAAAGATATAACTGAACCCATTAATATACGCTCTACCATCTCATATGAAAGATATAACTGAATCCATTAACAAACATTCTACCTTCTTATACAAACAAATAGAAATGATGTTATTGACGTATATTTTTCTTTCTCATAGAAACATAGAAAAGAGTCTTTTAACATACATTATATCTTTTCATATGAAAGTTATTACTGAAACCATTAACATATATTCAACCTCCTCATACAAAAGGTATAAAAGACACCCTTATCATACATTCTACATGTTCACACAGAAAATATTAAAAACACCAGTAACAGACATTTTACCTTCTCATGTTGTCTATAAGTTCGTCCATATCTTCGTCAAAACCAGACGTGAAAAATCGTTTTTTCCCACTCTCCGAATCCAACGACTCTTTCGAAAAAGGTAGAGACACTGGGCGTCCGCTGGCAATTAGTCTGGAATCAGGTCGTATTTGAAGGCGCTTGCCCATATTCTGACAGCCACCATACCCATTGCAGAAGAGCTTCTTGATTCTGTTCCACGGCCATTCGTCGGCATATGTGACCAGCCTCTGGTCTTCAGCTTGAGATGGTTCATGAATGTCTTCCTTTGGAGATTCAATAGATCGTTTACGCCCGCTGTTGTAGCAGCCGTACGTGTTGCAGAATGGACGCTTGCTGAGGACACGTCTTTCTTTATATCCGTCTTCAGGAAGGGGAATCCTTCTGCGGCCTCGGAATCTCCCCCCACATCCGGTAAAACCGTTGCAAAAGACACGTTTCGTCTCCTGGGGTGCTGAGAATGTTGCTATTTTACTAGAGTCCATGCCCTCTGCTGTGGGATGTTGTGATAATGTGTCCGCCAATACATCTTTCCAGAGGAGTACATCTGAGAGTCTGGGGGAGCTCTCAAACTGGCCATTCTTTGCGTTGGACAAAGTCAACTGTAGGGTAGAATAATAATAAATTAAGGATACAACAATAATTAACATGAAACATGAAAAGTGCTTAGAAATTGAAAAACACAACAGTCAAAATACCAAATTAGTGCACAAAAGAATTCAGGAACTTACTATTAAAAGAACAAGTACAAGGAAATGAGCGGGCTGACAAGCTCGCAGGTGAGGCTACTATGGAGGACGGACGCGCCATGGACCAGGCCGACATTCTGAATGCTCTACGAGAAGTAAGACTTTTGCGAGAACCAAGTGATGACTGTGAATCTACAACAATGGCCAGACTGCGAGAGCAGCAAATTAAAAGAGGTGTGGCCAAACAAGAACACTACGCAGGAAGCCAAAGAAGATTGATAAACCAACACAGAACTGGCGTCGTTAGCCGCTACACGCTGCGGGATTTGCTGAGGAAGGGATCCGAGCACTTATGGACTGAATGGTTCGATGTGCAATGAGGATGATCTGTCGACTAACTAACTAACTAACTAACTAACTATTAAAAGAACAAGTACATCGGCATACTTTTGTATGGATGTGAAGCGTGGACAATAAGGAGCCAAGCTGAAAAACATCTGATGGCTTTCGAAATGTGGTTTCTGAGGAAAATGCAAAGAATACCACGGACAGACAGAAAAACCAATGCACAGGCTCTTCATGAAACAAATGAAGATCATAAACTGATTAGAGTCATTTGATGTTGACAGTCAAACATTTTTGGACATGTTATGCGAAGAAATGACTTGGAGAACTTGGTGACAACTGGCAAGATCGAAGGGAAGAGACCAAGGGAAGACCGCGAAGTAAATACCTGGATGGCTTGGCCGCATGGCACGGTCGAGACAGGAACACTGAGCTGATCCACGACTCTGGTGATCGAGTGAAATGGCAGAACATGATCGCCCACGCTTATCGGCATGGCACATGATGGATGGATGAACATCAGCAGGCTGTCTAAAAACTAAAGATGGCAAAATCATAATAGAAAAAGATCAGATTCTACATGTATGGACAGATTATGTGAGAAACCTTAATGATGATAACAGAGAGGAACAATATGATGTTAGATTTAATAATGAAGGACAGCCAATTTTGAAGATAGACGTTCGAAATGTTCTTAAAAATATGAAAGCTGGCAAGGCCCCCGGTGCAGATAACATCACAACAGAAATGATAAAAGCTTTAGAAGAATATGGAATAGATCAAGTCACCAGACTGCTGAACACATTATATGATACTGGTGATATACCTCCTGAATTATGTAACTCTATATTTATTGCAATCCCAAAGAAATCAGGAACCTTGGAATGTGATAAACATAGAACAATTAGTATAATGAGTCACATCACAAAGATTTTGCTACGAATTATGATGCAAAGAGTGAGGAAGAAAATACAACCTGAAATAGGGGAAGAAAATTGTGGGTTTGTAGAAGGAAAAAAAATGTGTTACATATCCCTTACGGGACGTTGCAGTCAACACCAGCATTTTTCAGCTGCTGTTGATGTACTACGCAAATGTTACGTACAGTAGTTTGCCATTGATTTCTGAACGACCGGCTCCCATACCAGCACCTTTTAACACAACGCGACACGGTCTGCTGCACAAATCGGTCGCAGCTGAGCTTCGAACGCATGGAAACCGGTTCACGAACCGCGTTCACAAGCATTTAGCCACGGAGCCGGCTTGTAGAAGAAAAGGGTACAGTAAATGGTGTGTATATGCTGCGAACAGTTATTGAACGTGCTATAGAAGTAAACAAGGATATACATCTTTGCTTTACTGACTACACAAAGGCTTTCGATAGAGTTAGACATGTCAACATGGTGGATATGCTTGCAGATCTACAAATTGATGGGAAAGTCATTAGACTTATAAAAAAAACTGGAAACAACAAGCTGCAATAAGGATTGATAATGAAGTGGGACAATATCAGCCTATTAAGAGAGGTGTTAGGCAGGGATGTGTAATGTCTCCAGATTTTTTTTCCTTATACAGCGAAAATATTTTCAGAAATGTAGAAGATATAAATGAAATCAGCATTGGAGGACGAAACATCAATAACATTAGATATGCAGATGATACAGTATTGATTGCAGACAATTAGTAGATGCGGTTGTTGTACACAGTTAGCAACTGGGGTTAGAATTAAATTGTAAAAAGACACAGATTATGGTCGTCACTAGGAAGAACGAAATACCACAATGTAATATACAAGTAAATGGAAATATTCTTCTACAAGTGAATCGGTAAAATTATTTTGGAACAGTCATAACATCTGATGGAAGATGCCTTGAAGAGATGAGAACAAGAATTGCCATGGCTAAAGTAGCCGTTAGCAAGATGAAAAACATTCTGACCCAAAAAAAAAGATGTCAATTGAAACGAGAAAAAGAGTGTTGAGGGGATACATAGAGCCTGTTCTTTTGTATGGATGTGAAACTTGGACAATTAGCAGTCAAGCTGAAAAACATCTGATGGCTGCAGAAATGTGGTTTCTGTGGAAAATGCAAAGAATACCATGGACATACAGAACAACCAATGACAAGTATTACAGGAGACAAATGAAAATCGTAAACTGATTATAGAAAATAGACGTAGACAGTCAAAATTTGTTGGACATGTTATGAGAAGAAATGGATTAGAGAACTTGGTGACAACTGGCAAGATCGAAGGGAACAGACCAAGGGGAAGACCGAGAAGAAAATACCTGGATGGCTTGGTCACATGGCATGGTCGAGACAGGAACACTGACCTGTTCCACGATTCTGGTGATCGAGTGAAATGGTGAGTCATGACCGCCCACGCTTTCCGGCATGGCACATGATTGATTGATTGATACTAAAGTAAACAGCAAATAATCTCGCATGATATTGACAAACTGACATAATTTGAAAACAATCGTGTTTTAACAGTGGGAAATATTAACCATAATTGACGTCAAATTAACTCGCAGCTCATTGATCTCGCGTTTGGGGAGATTATGAGCACTCATTGGCTAACCGTCATAGTAGATAAGTTGAGATGAGTTGAGTCAATGACAGCTAATACAGCACTCGGTACATTCCCAAACGAGCTATGGCTTTCAACAGCCAGCGAAGAGCTTGAATACCATTATAGTATTTCATAGTCATTAGATCGACTAGATTTGTTCAGCATTTACTATTCTTTATTGTACGGTGCAATGAGATAATGGATACACAACGGTTGTACAGGCGTACCGGAGGCATATCGTGACAGGGGAAGAATAAAAACAAAGTGTACAAAAAGTTTCGTTTTTTTTTAAAAAATGTTTGGTTGTTGTTATTGTTGTTTTTTTAAAGCTCTCTCGCTTTGAACTCAAGCGTAGGCAATACACAATATTTATAAAAGTGATGAACTGAATTTTGCTTGTGGGTTAGCTTTTCCTAATAATAGTGTTCCTCGCCTTCAGGAGAACCCACTCCGACTTCAGAGGTGCTTGTAATTAACGTCCCCAAGTCAAGGACGACATGTCAACAATTTAGTCCAGCTGTCCGGTGTAGGGGTTGAACCACTTACCTCGGTATCAGCACAACGAATGTTTAAGAACACGCGTTCTTACCCATTCGGCCATGCAGACCTGCAGTTTCGTATTTTAACCCTAAGTATCGACATAAGAAAACATTAGTAATTTCTTCTACTTCTTTTTTTCGTTCGCTTGAGGTAGAAAATGTGCCACCGTGCCAAGAAGAGACTTGGAAGGCTGGGGTAGACTGCTGTGGACCAGCACATTCCTGAGATTATTACGATCCCGCCTGTACACCTCCAGAGGGGTCTCTGAGAAGACATCGCGAGTGATAAGGTCTGTCTGGAGAATGGGTAGGTGCCTTAAGACGATATTCTTGGCAACATTATTATGAAAATTGTAGGGATACGTGGATACTCTGCAGCAGAGCAGAGCAGGGCACTCACTTGTCCTGACAGTCGGAAATGTCTGTCAAAGGCAGAGGTAAAAGACCAACATGTGGGTGTAAAATGCAAGGCGAAACCACTTCATTATCTCCCCAAGATTTCATTAACAGTCACATATCAGATACAGTGAACGACGTTAATAGCTGTCTTAGGACAGCTGGTAGGGACAGTCATGAGCCACAGGTGACACCAGTCCATCATGCAGCTACTGATGGCAAAATCATAACCAATACATTTAAAATAGGGAATACATTTAAAATACAAATTAAATTTAAAATAGGAACATGGAATGATAGGACATTAAATGAGTTGGGAAAGTTGAACAATGTAATAGAAAAAAAAATGGAAAGCATGAAAATGTATATTCTAGGCAGAAGTGGATGAGATGAAAGAGTCGGGTAAAATTATAATCCACAAACACACAACAATTTATCTGGAGGGGATACACACGAGAACGGAGTAGGACTACTATTTTATTTAAAAAAACACAAACAAACAAGCCAATTAATGGTTACTGGTGTATTTCAGATAGATATTATAGTCAAAATCAAAGGCAACCCAAAAGATATACATGTTACACAAGTTTACGCACCAACGACAAGTAGTAGTGATGAAGAAATACAACACTTTTACCATGAAGTAGAAATTGCAATATCTCAGATTAAATCACAAGAAATAAAATTAATACTATTAAAATTTAATGCAAAAGTATGAAATGGAAACATGGAGGATGTAGATGGAAATTATGGTTTAGATACAAGAAATTAAAAAAAGGCGGGTGGGGGAGAGAAACTAATAAAATGGGCAAATATCAATGGTATGATAATTGTAAAAACCTGGTCTGAACACCATAAAAGACGACTTCACACATGGAAACACCTTGATAAGAAAATACTTAACCAAATTTACTTTTAGCTCCAGTGACGAGCTCCAAGAAAAATGCACCCGTGAACCGAAAGACATAGCCCGGAAGCGAACCCACAACCTTCGGAGCGCGAGGCAGATGGCTTGACCACTTCGTCACGAAGACTCCAAGGAATTCTTTTTTTTTTTTTTAGGGAAGGTTAAACAAAACACTTGACTTAGAAACTAAGAATCAGACGGCAACAGCCAGACAGGGTTTGGATACATTGGTTGTTTAGTTGGCTCCCTCTTCAGGCTCACACAGAATGATATTGATGGATTCCAAGAACAGGAAGCAACAAACGAATAAACTCAATTTTCAAAGGATTAAGAAGTAGGCGGGCAGGCCCGTCTGGCATTCTGTCCTTCTTCTCTCTTTCCTCTCATACATTATTTCATTCATACATCACTTGTGAAGTTAATCTTAGACAAAAACATAACAATATGCATTAAAACGCATGGAAAGCAATCAATAGTACGATGACTCAGTAAAGCAATTATTAACATGGCCATTGTAATTACATGAGATAGGTGTAACGTACCATACATATGGGAATGTTTTTGTACTAGTTGTCGCTTGATATAATATTATTTTTGGTTTGTTCTTTTTTAGGGGATATGGGGGGGGGGGGGGGACGACGACGACATTTAGTCTGTACTGAGATAGTGTTACAATAGGTTGCGAACGTATGTATTGTGATTGGTGCTGTCTTTGATTTCTTGTGGAAAATTGTTCCACAACTGAGCGGCAGATTACGTTAAGCTTAGTTAGTTAGTTAGTTAGTTAGTCGCAATTCCAACTTCACAGCAACGGGTCGTCCCCATTATGCTCCCTTCCTGTGCCAGTGAATATCACACAAAACGCTCACCACTGCCCAATGTGAACAGTGGAAAAGACAGGAGTCTCGAAAAACAACAGCCCGCACAGATACACTGTGCATAATGCCGCCGCCAGAATGTCAACACACCAGTCCCCCACAAAACACCAAATTCATCTCTGATGGAATCGGCAGTCATTTTCCTATCTGGATGTTTCCTAGATGTTCACCTACACAGTCCACGAACACACAGTTCATCACCAACGGCAGTGGCAGTCAACCAGAAGCCCAGCAGCCACGCATTTCTGCATAAGGCAAAAACTGGTCAACTCTGGGACATAGCTACCTGCCATCGTTGCGAACATGCAGTCACGTTCCCAAAAAAAAAAAAAAAACTTGGGCAGATTCAAAAGCATTTCACACGAAACTCACAGCTCACAGTGTCGCGCCACGCACTCACCCAGTAGCAGGGCGACGGAACCATCAAGCCTCCTTAGTCGCCTCTTACGACATGCGTGGTAGGCTACAGTGTTGCTATTCTTTGCTTCCCTTATGGGCCCCCGCAACAAACGTTACGTTTGTTTTGTCCAACCTAAAGCCAATTTAGGCATTGAACGGTCTATGCGACCATCAGCGCAGCGGACGTTTGAGGACAACACAGCAGCTGTATTCATCGACCTCCCAGAAGCTTATTTCAGGATCTGGAAAAACAGTCCCCAATTTAAGATTTGAGGATGAGAATAATGGGAATAGGAGGGTCAGTTTCCAGGTGCAGATCGAGATCGTACTAATAGAACCATATCTGCCAGATTAGCAGGCACAACTTAAGCGCAACAGAACTCGCAAATGACTTGCCCATAGGTACGCACTATCCACAGAAGTCCTGTACTGTGATGTAATTACATTGGTTAATTAGTTAGTCATCAGATTATCCTCACTGTACAACGAACCAGTCAGTCCACAAGTGCTCGGATCCCCTCCTTAGTTTCTCCTTCAGCGTGTAGCAGTCGACAACACCAGGTCAGTGTTGGTTGACTACTCTTGTTTGTCCCCCTACACCTCTCTGGTCTGGCTTCATCCCGGGTTACTTGACGTTCATGCACTCGGATCAAGGCTGGAGATTCACAGCTGTCTTCGCTATATCAGACCCATCAATTGCTCTTCCGCGTCCCACAGTATTAGCCCGCAAGCTGATAAGTTTGCTCATTTCCTCTTACACTCGCGGATCCTGGCACAAACATAAACCTGATTCTGTCAGGCTTAACCTCCTCAGGGACTCCACCCACTGTCTTTGAACCCAGGCCATCTTGATCTTCCTGATAATATTCACAAAGTCACTGAGAAAGCATGGCTGGTGAATGTCTGTGAATCCTGCCAGGCTATTATTTTAGTTACTACTATCACATCCAGAATCATGCTATTAATTGTGCCGGTAAAAGCACATTTTTTTTCGGTAAAAGTCCAGTAGTTCCTCTCTCTCCCAACAACACACCTATGTATGTAGATGACAATATCACCTTCATAAGAATTCTCAACAATCAAGGCCTGAACTTCTGTCTCCCCGAGGTTCTGTTTGCATCCTCTGCCCTGCCTGATGCATTCTAAAAGACAACGTCCCGCACTCTGTCGGCCCTGGTACTCGTGCTCTCTGTCGGCCCTGGCACCCGTGCTCTCTGCAGGCCCTGGCATCCGTGTTCTCTGTCGGCCCTGACACCCGTGCTCTCTGTCGGCCCTGGCGTCCGTGCTCTCTGTCGGCCCTGGCGTCCGTGCTCTCTGTCGGCCCTGGAACTGTGCTCTCTGTCGGCCCTGGCATCCGTGCTCTCTGTCAGCCCTGGCACCCGTGCTCTCTGTCGGCCCTGGCATCCGTGTTCTCTGCCGGCCCTGGCATCCGTGCTCTCTGTCGGCCCTGGCGTCCCGCACTCTGTCGGCCCTGGAACTGTGCTCTCTGTCGGCCCTGGCGTCCGTGCTTTATGTCGGCCCTGGCATCCGTGCTCTCTGTCGGCCCTGGCATCCATGCTTTCTGTCGGCCCTGGCATCCGTGCTCTCTGTCGACCCTTGCATCCGTGCTCTCTGTCGGCCCTGGTACTCGTGCTCTCTGCCGGCCCTGGCATCCGTACTCTCTGTCGGCCCTGGTACTCGTGCTCTCTGTCGGCCCTGGAGCCCATGCTCTCTGTCGGCCCTGGCATCCGTGCTCTCTGTCGGCCCTGGCGTCCGTGCTCTTTGTCGGCCCTGGTACTCGTGCTCTCTGTCGGCCCTGGAACCCGTGCTCTCTGTCGGTCCTGGCATCCGTGCTCTCTGTCGGTCCTGGCATCCGTGCTCTCTGTCGGCCCTGGTACTCGTGCTCTCTTTCGGCCCTGGAACCCGTGCTCTCTGTCGGCCCTGGCATCCGTGCTCTCTGTCGGCCCTGACATCCGTGCTCTCTGTCGGCCCTGGCATCCGTGCTCTCTGTCGGCCCTGGTACTCGTGCTCTCTGTCGGCCCTGGAACTGTGCTCTCTGTCGGCCCTGGCATCCGTGCTCTCTGTCTTCCCTGGCATCCGTGCTCTCTGTCGGCCCTTGCACCCGTGCTCTCTGCCGGCCCTGGCATCCGTGCTCTCCAGGTACCGTGTCCTCAAATTTAAATAATGGGGATAGCATGGCCAGATGGATGAGATCGTTAGTTCTTAAACTTCCGGTGTGCTGATGCCAAGATAGCGAGTTTAGCCCCTACATCTGTCAATTAGACTAACATGTTGACTTCTCGACCTTGACTTGGGGGACTAAATTACAAGTACCTCTGAAGTCGGAATGGGTTCACCTGATGGCGAAGGGCACTGGTAATAAGGAAAGCTAATCCACACGCAAAAATCAGGCAAGTGCACTGGAAGTAGTGGCGCGTGTATGCACTACGTTTGAGTTCAAAGCGAGGTTGTGTAAAATAAACACAATTTTTTATACACAAAACGATATCACACAAACAGTGCGGAGCAAGAAACTTGGCACTCACGCCATCGCGGCACACTGGGGAACATGGCGCTGGGTAAATATTGTACGAGGGCTAGTCAATAAGTAAGTCACACAGATCTGTGGGATGGCAGGTAAATGTAGTTGGTGTTTTCTACATGTGTCATTAGGTGACAGCAACATCGAATTTTATATTCCCGTTCGTCAGGTGGTGCTAGGTGCCTCATGCGCAGCGCATAAACATAATGGCGAATGTACTTACAGAGTGTACAACCAAAGAGCATCGTGCTGTTGTGCGTTTTTTGTGGGCAAAAGAGGACTGCCTGCAAAGGACATTCATAAAGAAATTCTTTCTGTTTATGCTGATAAATGTTTGTCCCGTAAAGCGGTGCATAGCTGGGTAAAACAATTTTCTCAAGGACGCTCCAAAAATTCAAGATTACGCCATCAGCAGGGAAGGTCATGCCGACAGTGTTCTGGGATTGTCAAGGAGTGGTTTAAACAAATTTCAAGAAGAAAGGTGACAATGTGAATTCTGTGAGGTTCTATCGATGCTTCATGATGCAATTAGAAGAAAACGTCCAGGACTCCTGACTAGAGGCGTGCTGCTTCTCCATGACAATGCCAGACCACATACGGCTCGATTAACTCAGGGGACAATTAACCAACTAAGGTGGGAAGTTCTGGAACATCCACCTTACAGCCCCGACTTAGCCCCTAGCGATTTCCACCTTTTTGGTCGGCTGAAAACCCATCTTGGCGGGAGACATTTCGCGAATGATGCATAAGTTGAATGTGAAGTGAAAACGTGGTTTAGAAAACAGAGCACGCAGTTCTATGCAGCCGGTTTGGGGGACTGATAAAACGATGGGATAAGTTCATCAATGTTAGTAGAAATTATGTTGAGAAATAAAGGGATAATGTATGAATAAAAATAAACTGATTTCAAGTTGTTATTATATTTAGTTTTTGTTCTACAGCCATGTATGACTTACTTATAGACTTCCCTTCTTATTTACTTGTGCAGCCGTCACAAGGGGAGATAGTAGGTCAGTATGATAAACCGTCGGGGCATTCTCCGGTATCCATTTAGTGACACTGGGTAGACTCGGGTACGTTGCGGTGAGAAGAAGGATACATTCAAACTGTAAGATTTCGTTTAAACTCAAGATCACTGAACCAGCAAGCGAGCCCACTAACATGTATGCTACTACGACAAACTAGTTAAGTCAGTTGCATATCCTTTACAGGACGTCGCGGCCGCATATTTCGGTTGTTTATGATTTCCTGTCAAGTTTACGTTCAGTAGTTTGCCATAGTTTATGAACGATTGGCAATCATACCACTGTAACAAAACCAACGCAAGGCGGTCTGCTGTCATATCGCCCGCTGCTGTGCTTCGAACGCGGTATTCGGGATTAGGAATTGCATAAATAACCGATTCGCTACAGAACCAGCTCATAAACTGGACAATAAATACAACAGGAAATAATATGGACGATGATTATGCTAGTAATGAAGTGATGATATTCATGATAGTAATGATGATGACGATGATTATGCTAGTAATGAAGTGATGATATTCATGATAGTAATGATGATGACGATGATTATGCTAGTAATGAAGTGATGATATTCATGATAGTAATGATGATGACGATGATCTTGGTGGTAATGATAATGACGATAATTATGACAGTAATGATGATGACGATGATTATGATAGTAATGATAATGATGATGATTATGATAGAAATTATAATGACGATGATTATGATAGTAATGATGATGACGATGATTATGACAGTAATGATGATGACGATGATTATGATAGTAATGATGATGGCGTTGATTATGATAATAATGATGATGACGATGATTATGACAGTAATGATGATGACGATGATTATGATAGTAATGATAATGACGATGATTATGATAGTAATGATGATGGCGTTGATTATGATACTAATGATGATGACGATGATTATGACAGTAATGATGATGACGATGATTATGATAGTAATGATGATGACGATGATTATGACAGTAATGATGATGACGATGATTATGATAGTAATGATGATGGCGTTGATTATGATACTAATGATGATGACGATGATTATGATAATAATGATGATGACGATGATTATGACAGTAATGATGATGACGATGATTATGATAGTAATGATAATGACGATGATTATGACAGTAATGATGATGACGATGATTATGATAATAATGATGATGACGATGATTATGATAGTAATGATGATGGCGTTGATTATGATAGTAATGATGATGACGTTGATTATGATAGTAATGATGTGATGATGATTATGATAGTAATGATAATGACGATGATTATGATAGTAATGATAATGACGATGATTATGATAGTAATGATGATGACGATGATTATGATAGTAATGATGATGACGATGATTATGATAGTAATGATGATGACGATGATTATGATAGAAATGATAATGACGATGATTATGATAGTAATGATGATGACGATGATTATGATAGTAATGATAATGACGATGATTATGATAGTAATGATGATGACGATGATTATGATAGTAATGATAATGACGATGATTATGATAGTAATGATGATGACGATGATTATGATAGTAATGATGATGACGATGATTATGATAGTAATGATGATGACGATGATTATGATAGTAATGATAATGACGATGATTATGATAGTAATGATGATGATGATGATTATGATAGTAATGATGATGACGATGATTATGATAGTAATGATGTGATGATGATTATGATAGTAATGATAATGACGATGATTATGATAGTAATGATGTGATGATGATTATGATAGTAATGATGATGATGATGATTATGATAGTAATGATAATGACGATGATTATGATAATAATGATGATGACGATGATTATGACAGTAATGATGATAACGATGATTATGATAGTAATGATGAAGGCGTTGATTATGATAATAATGATGATGACGATGATTATGACAGTAATGATGATGACGATGATTATGATAGTAATGATAATGACGATGATTATGATAGTAATGATGATGGCGTTGATTATGATACTAATGATGATGACGATGATTATGACAGTAATGATGATGACGAAGATTATGATAGTAATGATGATGACGATGATTATGACAGTAATGATGATGACGATGATTATGATAGTAATGATGATGGCGTTGAATATGATACTAATGATGATGACGATGATTATGATAATAATGATGATGACGATGATTATGACAGTAATGATGATGACGATGATTATGATAGTAATGATAATGACGATGATTATGACAGTAATGATGATGACGATGATTATGATAATAATGATGATGACGATGATTATGATAGTAATGATGATGGCGTTGATTATGATAGTAATGATGTGATGATGATTATGATAGTAATGATAATGACGATGATTATGATAGTAATGATAATGACGATGATTATGATAGTAATGATGATGACGATGATTATGATAGTAATGATGATGACGATGATTATGATAGTAATGATGATGACGATGATTATGATAGAAATGATAATGACGATGATTATGATAGTAATGATGATGACGATGATTATGATAGTAATGATAATGACGATGATTATGATAGTAATGATGATGACGATGATTATGATAGTAATGATAATGACGATGATTATGATAGTAATGATGATGACGATGATTATGATAGTAATGATGATGACGATGATTATGATAGTAATGATGATGACGATGATTATGATAGTAATGATAATGACGATGATTATGATAGTAATGATGATGATGATGATTATGATAGTAATGATGATGGCGATGATTATGATAGAAATGATGATGACGATGATTATGATAATAATGATGATGACGATGATTATGATAGCAATGATGATGGCGTTGATTATGATAGAAATGATGATGACGATGATTATAATAATAATGATGATGACGATGAAAATGATTAATTCCCACGACACCGAAATGTCGGTTATGATGTTGCAAGTTATTCTTAACGATGGTGACGGTAACATTGATGTTAGAGTAAAACATCCAGTACTGACCTGTCTGTAGAGTTCATTAGGCTCGTCAGCAAACACCGGGCTGGAGTAGATGATCAAGGACAAACACACAACTATGGATCTGCTGATCGCCATTGTGGTTTCCATATTCTCTGGCGCCATGTTTGGTTTATGTCTGCTCTTTGTTGACGTGTATGTCTGTCTTATTGTTCTTTGTTCTTCTGAAATATCACGTAAAGAAATATGGAATTCTTTTGTAGTCGATTAAAGTCTAAAATGGATGATTTTTCTTTTATCTTACATTGACTTGATTGCACTGGGTTTATCCCAGCTGGCTGCATCTTACATGCCTCCATAAACAAAAACACAAAAAGACAATAATAATGGTAACTTATCTCAAACGACAACTAGCCAAAAATCATTCCCATATATGGCACGTTACAACTTCCTTAGGTATTTATAATGCCCATGTTAAACACTGCCTCAGTGAGTCATTTTTTATTGATTATTTTTCATGTGTTTTAATCCTATTGTTCTTTTGTTGTCAAAATTTGCTTCATAAGTGATGTTGAATGAAAGAATGTATGAGAGGAAATAGAGAAGAAGGGCAGAATGTCAGACGGGCCTGCGTGCCCATTTCTTAACCCTTGGAAATAAAGACGTTCGTTCGTTCGTTCGTTCGTTCTTGACGAAGAACGGCCTGTTGTCTCCCGAGGTTATCGCACGAGGCACTAACCCCGAGAATCCAGAGATTGCTTGCTTGCTTGCGTTCGCTGGCTGTGAACTCCATCGTGAAGTCCTGTATGTCGGATGCAGACATCCTTTTGTATCTCTGACGAGGGCAACAAATTCAAAGGCCTCGTGTGTACAATGCACCAATTACAAATCCCAGGTTGTTAAACATCAAAGAGAACTCGCGAAATAGGTCACTGCCCAAGCTAAATATCACAATTTGAAAACCTAAACTGAATTCTTTTTTTCTCTATACAGTGAAAATATTTTTTGACATTTGGACGATACGAGTGGAATCAACATTGGGGGACATACTATCAATAACATTAGATATGCGGATAATACAATATTGATACAATGAACAGGATCTGCAATATTAAGTAGATGTGGTTGTTGCACAGTGAACAACTAGGGTTAGAATTAAATTGTAAGAAAGCAGAGATTATGGTTGTATCTAAGAAACAAATACAATTTAATATAAGGATAAATGAGAATATTCTTAAACAAATGAATCTGGACAACTTTCTTGAAACAGTCATAACATCTGATGAGGGTTAGGGTGCCTTGGCGAGATTAGAACAAGAATTGCTATTGCAAGGGTAGCCTTTTGCAAAATGGAAAACATACTGACTAATAAGAAGATGTCAATTGCAACGAGAAAAAGAGTGCTGCAGTGCTACAGAGAACGTATACTTTCATATGGGTGTGAAACGTGGATGATGAGTAGGCAAGCTGAAAAACATATATTGGCTGTGGACATAGGGTTTCTGGGGAAATTGCGAAAAATACCAAGAAGAAGAAGTAAAACAGAGAACTTGCTAACAACTGGCAGGATTGAGGGGAAAATAACAAGGGGACGGCAGAGAAGTAACATCTGGATAGCTTGACCACTTGGCACAGTCTGGACAAGAACACAGAGCTGATCCACGACTCTGGTCATCGTGTGAGATTGTGAAACATGACTGCCTACGCTTACCGCCATCGCACATGATGGTAATGAAACAGAAATTCAAAACCAATATTTATAGCATATCTTAGTTTGCTTCCTAACTTGTGCTAATGAGGTCGTGCACAGTGCTAGGATTCTCTTCAACGGGATCTATAAGAGAAGACTGGGTTATATATTGAGATATAAATGTGCAATCAACGTGATCATTTAGCGAAGTCAATACTTTACAGAAATAAATGTTAATGAGGAAAAATTGGAGGTGGTGGAAAATGTCGTATACCTTGGATCATTAATTACCAACAATGGTAACACAATGAAAGAAATTAAAAGATGAATATCTATTGCTCTTTAAAAAAAAAAATAACAAAAGAGTATGCATCTTTCCCATTGCAATATACGCATGTGAGACCTCGACACTTACTAAACAAGCTGAGCAGCGCATAAATGTCTTTGAATATAAATGTTATAGACGAGAATATGAATATCTTGGATACAAAAAAGAACAAATGCATCCATATGACAAGATCATAATATTGAAGAAGCTTGGCTACTAAAGACGATAAAACAAAGAAAATTGAAATATTTTGGTCACTTGAAATGTCACGAAAGTTTGGAGAGAACAATAACGGAGGAGTATATGCCCAGGAAGAGACGAAGCGGGAAGTCGAAGAGAAGATGGGTGCACGATGTCGCAGATGATCTCCAGATGGGGTATCGGACGCGAGACATCTTGATATGAGCTAGAAGTTTCCTGGAAGGTTGTTATGGGAGCGAGATTCTGCAAAGGACCAGCTAGTGAATGAATTAATAATTAAGAGAAGACTGGGTCATATACTGAGATATCCACGTGCAATCAACATGATCCTTTAGTCAAGTCAATAAATTAAAATACGTAGTAGTGGTCAGTCATAGCATCAGATGAAAGGCATGACAGAGATGTAGAGCAGAATAGAGCAAACAAAAGCTGCATTTCTGGGGATGACAAGTATCTTATATAATATATCAGTGTCAAAAGGAATGTGCTCACATGATATATGGAACCTGTTTCTGCTGTATGGATTGAATCTTGCAAAATGAACGAAATCATCTGGAAGACCTCGATGTGATTTCTGATGTTGCGAATTCTTTGGACGGCAAGGGGGGAAACAATTATTAATGACTGGGAGAGGCTAACGAAGCCAGATCACTATACGCAACTGTAAGTAAGAGACAATGTTCTTTGCTCATATGAGTATCAGGGCATTGGAGAACGAACGAACGAACGAACTTTATTTTAAAAGGGTAACAAATTGGGCACGCGGACCCGTCTTACATTCGGCCCTTTCAATCACTCATCTTTCATTAATCAAATGTGCATGTTTACATAGGGAAAAAAACAAAAACATTGTCAAATGTATTTTGTAACCATAAACAATGAATATTACGCATGATACATTCACATGGGGGGAAAAAAAACATTGTCAAATGAAAGTTGTAAACATAAACAGTGCATATTGCAATGTTGTGAGACACATTCCCCCATCCACCCACACATCCCGCAGCCACCCACACATCCCGCAGTCACCCGCACATCCCACACCCAGTACACCTCCCCCATCCACCCATACAAACCTCCACGCATTCACACAAACCCAGGCAAATATACATGTCGCCACCCACCCACTGATCCCCTACCCACACACATATTTCCCTACCCACACACACATCCTCCATCCATCCCATAACCAACACACACATATCCACCCACATATTCTCCACCACCCACCCACACACCCGCAACCACCCTGCAAAACACACATCACAACACCACACACACATACTCCCGCCAACCCACACATCACGCACCTATCCACACACACATCACGCGCCCTCACAATTTTCCCCACCCACCCACACACACATCAGCCAACCTACAACCACTCACCCACCCAATATCCGCCACCTCTCGACTACACATCCCCCACCTATACACATATCCCCACCCACAAAAACATCTCCCCACCTGCCCACACATATCCCCACCCATAAACACCCAAAAACACACACCTCCCACCCACACAACCCCACCACCCACATATACCCCACCACACACATCCGCCGCTCATACACATCTTCCCACAAACACACACATCCCCCACCCATACACTCATCTCTCACACACATCCACCCACACACGTACTCATCCATCAACCACTCACACGCACACATCACCCACCCGCCCATCAACACATGCATCTCTCATCTACCCTCCCACTCACACACACCCCAACCACCCATCCAAACACACATCCCCCATCCTCACATACATCCTTCATCCACCTGCACATCCCACACCTCCCCCACCTCTTACACATCTCCCCTCCCACACAAAACTCCACCCATAAACACATCCCCCCACACACACACCCCACATGCATTCCCCATACATTCCCCTCCCACACATCTCTCACCCACACACACATCTCCCCACCCACCCACACATCTCCCATCTACAAACATCCTCACCACCCACACATACATCCTCCACCCACTCACATTTACCCCATCCACATTCACACACTCCCACCCACATAGACATATTCCATTCACAGACGGCCCCCCCCCCTACACTCATCCCCCATACCCATTACACACCCATCCCCCAACCCACACAATCTCCTACACACCCATTCATCCATCCAAATACACATTCCCTACCCCCCCCCCCCAACCCACTAACACCCACATACTTCCAACCATCCTCCCAAATATCCCACCCCCACACACACATATCCCTCACACACACATACATCCCCCACCGACTACACATCCCTTCACCCATCCACACATCACCCATCAACCCATGCACATCCCCCAGGAGAAGAGTGTGAAGCCTATACATGTCACCGGTAGAAGAGGAAGAAGCCACTTTTCAGGCCACATGATGTTGATGATGATTAGCGTGCACACTTATCCCAAGAGGTTTTCGTTCTTACCCGAAAAAGCTCGACGACCGGTTCAAGTCCTCAGGTGGGATGGAGTGTACCATACTTGTCTTATTTTATAAAACTCTACACAATGCACCCTGTGAATGGAACTTGGTCTGAATGACACGGGGACGGGCGTTGTAACCTCTGTAGTGAAGGGCACACATTTGAACAAGTCTTCCTTACGACAATTAATGGGGGAACAGAAACAGTAAATGGTGTTTATTATATCAGACAATTAATGGAAAACATTTGGAAAAGTTCCTACGAAGACATAAACAATAGACGGCACACTTTATTGCCGGCATGTTTCAATACATTTCGTCAGGTGCCTACTGCAGAAGTCACACAACATAAATTAAAGCAATGAGATAAATCCCTGAAGCTGAAATATACACCACACATATTGCCAATCTTATTTTAATTATTTTATACGGTAATTTTAAATTACTATCATGGCTTTTTGTTTACACAAAGGTGGCTTTTCTGTATGAACAACCCTTTTGTGTGTGTGTGTGTGTGTGTGTGTGTGTGTGTGTGCGTGCGTGCGTGCGTGCATATCCCATACATGGCATTGCAGTCAACATCAGCATTTTTCAGCTGCTGTTGACGTACTAGGCAAGATTACACTCAGTAGTTTGCCATTGCTTTCTAAGGGCCGGCTCACATACCCCGTAAGTTACCAACGCGGCGAGAACCGCTACCGATTCTCGCACAGGTTACCTTACTCACGAGAATATACCTGATTATGGAGAAAGACGTTAACTCTTAGGCCAGAGAGACCGGCTTAACAACCGTTAAAATAGTCAAAAGTTGTTACAACCTAGGACAATTAATACGTGAATAAGTCCCGAGTTTGTCTTACCTAGGAAAATGTAAAACAGTTGAACCCTTTCATAGTTTCTTTCTCCTAGGATAATCAATGTAAACAACGTCAAGTCTATAATTAGTTTTACCTAGGGCGGTTAACTGAAAACGAACAGGTCTGCAGTTAGGAATTAATAGATAACACTTGAACAAGCTCATAATTAGTCTTCGTTAGGAGAATTAACGGAACACACTTTAACAAGTTCACAGTTAGGAAACTTAATGGTACACACTTGAACAAGTCTACAGTCAGGGCAATTAATGGAACAAACTTGAACAAGTCTACAGTCAGAGAAATTAGTGGAACACACTTGAGCAAGCCCACATTTAGAGCAATCAGTGGAACACACTTCAACAAGTCTACAGTTAGGCAATTAATGGAACACACTTGAGCAAGCCCACATTTAGAGCAATCAGTGGAACACACTTGAACAAGTCCACATTTAGAGCAATCAGTGGAACACACTTGAACAAGTCTACAGTTAGGCAATTAATGGAACACACTTGAGCAAGCCCACATTTAGAGCAATCAGTGGGACACACTTGAACAAGTCCACATTTAGGTCAATTAATGGAGGTAACGGGTTCAACCCCTACACCGGTCACTTGGACTAAAATACTACTTCTCGTCCTTGACTTGGGGACGTAAACTACAAGTACCCCAGAAGTCAGAGTGGGCTCGCCTGATGACGAGGGACACTGGTAATAGAGAAAGGTATCCCACACATAAAATACTGTCCGGTGTAGACTAGGCTCGTGTTAAAAGAGAGCGAATGAAAACAAAAGCTATTGATATGGTGTGTGAATCTGGTGAACATACATTTGTATCCTTCCGGCTCTACTGAATGTGTGCACTGTGTTGAGATTCTCCTGTTGGGATCTATGAGAGGAAGCCGTGAGCTCTATGACGATATCTGCGTGCAGTGGAAGTGACCCTTGAGTTCAACATAAAGTAAATGCAGGTTAAACAAGCAAGCATAGTAAGCCATGCTAGTCCAGTGCTTATAATTCTTGCCTGCTGGCCAGGCTATTATGTATTCAAACCCAGTTCGACATGATTTTTTTTATTTAATTGACCCTCTGGACATAGTCTAATAAGAATTCCAGCGCATGTGATGGGGGGTGCAGACGATTGAGCACATCCCCCATTAAATGTCGGTTGGTCTATTTGAAATGTGGAGATTTTGTGACGCCAGGCTGGGGAACGGAGAAGACAAGAACAGAAGCAATAGGAAAATTAGAAAATTAGAAGCCATCAAAATGGAAATTGATCGAATCAAACGGGACTCAATGAAATGAGACTGACTCGTGGAACAAGAACAATGTTCAAGTAATGACTTGGGTACAGGACAAAAGTCAACACAATCGCAAGTAACATTTTGGCTTTACAAGAACGCAATTCCAAGTTCCATTCTACTGAATCATTTACGTAGTAGAATATCCCCTTTAAAAAAAAGAGAAATTGAGAATAATTTAGGCCCACAAAAATAAAAAAAAAAACGATTAAACAATTGTGAGCGCTATCAGACTGTATATTATAGGTTACAGTGAACGGAAAAGGATTAAATTAAAATATAATACAAATATTAAGTTGCCGATAAGGATAATGAAAACTCCATGTAATCAAAGAGCATCCAATATGCACACGTGAAAGTATTGGTACTGATCTGAACAAATTAAGATATTTGAAATATTTACACGCACTGTCACGGTTAGAGCTACATGGAAAACAAACTTGAGAAATAATATACAGAATACGAACAGCGATAATTGCAATTTGTAGCCAGAAGAGCTGCATATGTATTAAATCTTGATTACTGTAATTCTGAAACAAACATGACTGCTTCATAGAATCAATTTTAAAATATGTCTGAGAATCATAAGCAATTTGTAATTATGCTGTAAAGCACCTGAAAAGGAAATCTTAGGTTAACATAAAACATTTGCTGCATCTAAAGCCTAGAAAGCTTAATGAAAGTGCCCTAAAGAGGCACGGACTCAACAAAACCCAGTTGAAGATATAAGGATATGCCCAATGCCATTTTATTAGATCATTTAAAGAAAAGTGTCCTTTAGTTAAAAGAATAGACGGTACGAAGGAGCAGAGACGAGAAAAATTAACATCACTTGGTACTCATGGTCTGTCCTATGGAAACATACCAGGGTAAGTTAATAAGTAAGTCACACATGGCTGTAGAAAAATAACTAGCTTTGATAATAACTTGAAACCAGTTTATGTTTATACATACATTGTCCCTTTATTTCTAAACATAATTTCCACGAAACATTGATGCACTTATCCCATCGTTTTATCAGTCCTCCCAAACCGGCTGCATAGAATTGCGTGCAGTGTTTTTATTTACCTGTCATCCCACATAACTATGTGACTTACTTATTGACTCGGGCGAAGGCCACCGATATCCCAAATTGGCGGAAAACATTTCGCGAATGACGCCACAGTTGAATGAGAAGTGAAAATGTGGTTTAGAAAACAGAGCACGCAATTCTATGCGGCCGGTTTGGGAGGACTGATAAAACAATGGGATAAGTGCATCTATGTAGGTGGAAATTATGTTGAGAAATAAAGGGACAATGTATGTATAAAAATAAACAGGTTTCACATTGTTATCATAATTAGTTATTTTTATACAGCCATCTGTGACTTACTTATTAACTTACCCTCGTATGACACGCATGTTAAACCAACACATGGGAACGAGCATTGAGGTACGATATGCCAATAGTGACTGGTCAAATCTCCACTAGTCGTGAGTCCTAGGAAGTTGGCAGTTCTGGGATTGTTTCTTCTTTCGTTCGCTTAAAATATTTCTACAACTGCAATGTTGTTTCTTGAATGAATTTAACTGTTTTATTTTAGTTCACTCAGCGGTCCATAGAGTTTGTCTCCCCCTTCTTCTCTCTAGGCCAGAATGTTAGCCTAGATATGTTGTATTTTGAGCAGTCTTGGAGTATGTGCTCTGCTGTTTTTGACGCCAATCCACATGTGCACATGGCTGATTCAGCAATCTTGAATTATGTATATATGTGCTTGCGTAATCTATCGTGTCCTGTTCTGGGGCGCAGAATAATGACTTGTTCTGGTCTGTCCGTAACGTGGTAGTCGACTTGAGCAGGTTTTTGGTGGCTTTCTGGCTGATTTGATCATTCTTTTCTTTTGGCGGTATGTAACGGGCACATGAGACTGTTCTTCTTTTGTTCCTTCCTTAGCTAATCGATCATCGTTTCCGGGTACTCCACAGTAGGATGGTATCCCCTGTATGGTGACCTTATGCAGAAAGTAGTGTCCTTAGTACTGGCGATTTCCCAGTCAGAAGCGCATCGAGTACCGATTTTGCATCTGTCAATAGCACCACACAATGTGTACCATGACTGGTATTTAATATTTTCTCTGTTGCTATCTTGATTGCCTTGGATCAATAACAGGTGAATGTGGGAGTGGAAGATGTACAAGGAAAGGTGACAAGTGGTATTCTGTGTCACAAGAACACAGTGATAGTGGTATTCTGTTTGAACAAGAACACAGATCCATGTGCCATTTTGACTTTACATGAAGACAATCCTATGTGACATTCTGTCTTTAAAAGAACACAATCCTATGTGATATACAAACTTAACAAGAACACACAATTCCATGTCACATGTTATATTTAAAAGATCACACGGTCTCATGTGACATGTTAATTCTTACAGAGTCTGTCCATGAGTGTGACATGGTGGTAGAAAATATAAAAGCGTTAAGTAAGTAAGGAGCTACATGAAGTCTAGCAAACCGGTCGGGAATTGACTTAATTCTAGAAAAACACTGGTCATGATTCATGGAGAAAATTAAAGGGAAGGAGCAATGTTTCGATCAAATCGTATTCTCGGGTAATTCATTGCCTTCATTCTTTCCACCGTCTCTGAGCACAGATTTACAGTTGGTGATGGATTGTTGACAATATGGTTATTCAAAGAGAACCATGTCACTGCTGCCTTCGTTGGGTTGAACATTGCCCCAGCTTCACCACACCAAGTACTTATGCGATTTAGTTCTGTTTGTAATTCCACACCAACCTGATCTCTATCCTTACCCTGCCGATACATTAACACATCGTTGGCATACGACAATGCCCCCCCCCCCCGCCGCCCCTTCACACCCCCCCCCCCCACGGGTCTTCTGATCTGCTCAAAATACATACTGCACACAAACTGTATTTACAAACTGTAAAGTAACATAACATTATGTAATTAGCATTAACTAACTGTAAATGTCTTTAAACCTCAAATCCAGAAACAACCAAATAAATTAACTGTGAAGTTATATTATATACACAGAGTATTTACAAACTGTAAATTGTTAGAACATTCATCATCATCATCATCATCATCATCATCATCATCATCATCATCATCATCATCATCATCATCATCATCATCTTCCACTTCTGAAGTCAAGCGTCGTGGGGAGGAATAATCTGCGTTCCAGCGCCCTGTGCGCGGCACTGGATAGTGTCATTCCGTGTGGTTGTACAATGTCTCTGATGTCGTCAATCCATTTTCTTCTTGGACGTCCTCGTGGTCTCGTCGCAGATGATCTTTGATGTAAGGACAGCGATGGTAGTTGCTGATGTTGCATTCTAACGACATGGCCAAACCACTTGATCTTCTGTCTTTCAATAAATGTGGCACAAGGTGTTGATCCTACAGTCTGTCTGATAATAGCATTTCTTACTCGGTCTCAGATTTTTAAGTTGGCAGCTCTCCTCAGGCATCTCATTTCGCAGGTGTTGATTTTGCGAAGGTGTAATTTGGATAAAGTCCAGGTTTGAGATTGGTAGTATAGGGTTGGTGTAAATGTGCTGTTTTTTATCTGTCGTTTTGTGGACATGGGTATGTTTGAATGTTTCAGTAAGGGTGATAGTTGATATGTAAGTGCACTAGCTTTTTGACATCTGATTTCAATTTCTCTGTCCAATCTGCCGTCTTCTGTGATCATACTTCCAAGGTATTTGAATTCTGTAGCTTGTTTCAGAGTTGTGTTATTTATCTGTATACTTAGTGGGCCTGGCGATCTGCTAACTTGCATTACTTCGGTTTTGGCTGTGTTTATACCCATATTGTATCTGCTGCATGTTGAACTCAGATTAGTAATATGATTTTGTAGTCTGCCCTCATCGCTGTAAAACAGGCACTGATCGTCTGCAAATAGAAGTTCATTTATTCCCTGTGGGTCAGTTGTTTCATCTGGAGTAAAGAGTTGTAAATTTTCTGAATCTGTTCTGTCGAGACGTGCTTCTTTGGAAATTCTGTCCATGTAGACATTAAATAGCAGGGGAGAGAGCACACATCCCTGCCTCACTCCTGTATTGACTGTGAACATATCTGATATACCTTCTTGTGTTCTTACTGCACTTTGGCTCGAGTGGTACATGGCTATGATGTTTTCTAGCAGTTGCCCTTCTATCCCATAGTCTTCAAGGATGGTCCATAATGTGTATCTGTCTACTATATCGAAAGCCTTTTCCTGATCTACAAACACAATATTCTGCTGCTCACTATATTCGATAGTTTTTTCACATCGTCACATGGTCTAAGTGCAAATAATGCATCAGTGCAACTTTTGCCTTTCCGAAAACCGAATTGTGCTTTGCTTAACTGTTGTTCAACTATTGGTCTAGCTCTTTGTTCCAATAGTTTTGCATACATCTTCCCTATATGGCTCAGGAGTGATATACCTCTGTATGTTTCGCACTGCCTCATATTGCCTTTCTTTTTACATATTGGTAAATATTTTACATATTGCCTGTTGCCAATCATCTGGGACTTTTCTTTCTTCCCATGCTATATTAAAAAGTCTTGTTAGCCATTTAACTCCTGTTTCCCCACAGGCCTGAATAGCTTCTGTGGTTATTCCATCTGGACCTGGTGATTTGTTTTTAGGACTTTTCTGAATAACTGCTTTGACTTCTGCAGGTATGAAATTTGGTTCTTGCTCCCTGGCATTTAGGCACACAAGTGAGTTAGAAGATTATACAAACAATATTTACACACTGTAAAGTGTTAGAACATTATACAAACAGTATTTACAAACTGTAAAGTATTATAACATTATTCAAACAATATGTACAAATTGTAACGTATTATAATATTATACAAACAGAATTTACAAACTGTAAAGTAACAGAAAATTATTCAAGCAGCATGTACACACCATACTGTAGTAGAACATTATAAAAACTGTATTTACAAACTGTAAAGTGTTAGAACATTATACAAGCAATATTTAGAAAATGTAAAGTTTTAGAAAATTATACAAACAGCATTTGAACATTGTATAGTATAAGAACATTATACAGGCAATATTTACTAACTGTAAAGTAGCAGAGCATTATACAAACATAGTTTTCAAATTGTACAGTATGAGAAATAAATAGTATAATACAAACAGTATTTACACACTGTAAAATATTAGAACATTATAAAAACATATTTACACATCGAACAGTATAAAAACATGATGGAAACAGTATTTACAATCTTTAAAGTATTAGAACATTTAAACAAACAGTATTTACTCATTGTAAGTGTTAGAACATTATATAAACAGTATATACAAAATTTTATTTTTATAGAGCAATTGCACATCGAAGGATGATGCACTGAATATCATGAAAGATGATGCACTGAATTTCATGAAGGATGGTGCACTGAATATCACGAAGGATGATGCACTGAATATCATGAATGATGATGCACTGAATATCATGAAAAATGATGCACTGAATTTCATGAAGGATGATGCACTGAAAATCATGCATTGAATACCGGTTTTACTTCCAGTGACATTTCCTGGCTCAAACAGGGAGGCCAGGCGAATTTGTAAAATAATCCCCCCGCCCTCAACTGGGATTTGAAAATAAGGGCCGATAAGCCCTTGGGGCCGATAGGCAACCGTGATAGTTACTGCGCTACCGCTGCTGCTGTTGATAAAATTGACAAATTACACATTGATAATTAAGGTTGCAAAATAAATAAATAGATAGATAAATAAATAAATAAATAAATAAATATTATCTTGCCAAGCTAGGGTGTAGTAATAAGAAACTTGTACAACAGTGGCGTGGGTTCGGCAGTTGCCAAGTGGCATGCACGTTCTCCGTCTGCCCGATAGGCTTGTATTCAAATCTTTGTGCCGGCTTTTTAAAATATCGACTTGGGATCGGAAGTTGATCCAGACTAGAATTGCTACGAGAAAATATGAACGTTATCTGCTTCTGATGTGATATTGATCACTTCACCCTTCCGGAGGCGATTGGTCTATAGACATATTGCACCATCAGATTGTGCCATGTCGATAAGCGTGAGCTGTCTCACACACTCACAAGAGTCGTGGATCACCTAGTTGTGTTTTTGTCTTGATTATGCCATTGTAGTCAAGCCATCAAGATATTTACCTCTCTGCATTTCCCTTGTTCTTTTCTCTTCAATCTTTGCCAGTTGTCACCATGTTCTAGTTTATTTTGTCTCATTACGGGCTCAAATGCCGGTCTCTCTGGCTGTGGGGTTACAACACTTTCTCTCTGTAATCCCGTTTATCACGCAGAGTCTCGCAGCGGAGCGAGAACTGGGGTGGTTCGACCCCCGCTCGTGACTTGCGGATACTGAGCCGGCCGCTCAGAAAGCAATGGCAAACTACTGAGCGTAATCTTGCCAAGAGATCAACAGACAGCTGAAAGATGCTGCTGTTGACAGCTAAGTCCTGTAAAAGGATACGCAAAAAAAAAAAAAAAAAAAAAAAAAACGGGCTCAAATAATCTTGATTGTCTATGTCTAATTTCTCTAATCAGTTTAGTTTTCATTTGTTTCTTATAGGACTTGCTCATTGATTTTTTCTGTCTGTCCATGGTATTCTTTGCATTTTCCTTAGACACCGCATTTCCATTAGCACTAGGTGTTTCTTCAGCTTGTCATAGTTGTACCGAATCACTTGTTTACCCATTTTCTCATTTACCCGATATTACATTGTGGTATTTCTTTCTTCTTAGAGATTGTGACTGATTCACAAAGCATGCTGACAACGGTGAAGATTGGCATGCTTAGTACTGAATGATATGCATCAATTCAGGTGTCGCTGATTGTGAGTATTCGCTGGATATTTCCTCCAAGACACTCTGATGTGTTTGGAAATGAACAAGCAGACAGACTGGCTGGTACTGCATTAGTGAGGGGTAATTTTATGCATGTTAAGGCAGATGTGGTGGAGGCCCTCTGGGAGTGCGTAAACAATGCAGAGGAATAGATAGATTGTCATGGTCTAGAGAGAATGCGGCAGCAGGGGTGGTCAGAGGATTTGGTAGACAGTCGTCACTCAGAGATAAAGCAAGACGGACATATAATTAGATTGCAACCGGCACCACAGCAATGTTTACGACTCAGCATCAGAAACCAGCAAGAGGAAGTTAGACACCATACAGACCCAAGCGTTAAACACCATCCTTGGAGCTGGAAAAGGGACATCCAACGACGCCATGGAAGTAGGACTGGGTATACTATCACTGAGTCTGAGGCGTAGACAGCTGACGTATAACTACTGGGTAAAGGCAACACAAGACGAAGACCACCTAGGATACCAAACATTCAGTGACATCCGCAGCAAGCTGGGAGGCATCCCAATAGTAAAACTGCAAAGACCGGCAGGATGGGAAGCAGCAGAGAAGATGAAGGAAGTAATCGAGCTAGCAGAAACCCCGAAACAGACACAACGATACAAGTCTACAATACCACCATGGGAACTAGCAGTCCCATTCACAGACACGAGCCTAGCAAAGACCATCACCAAGGACACGGAGGACACAGACGCAAGAGACGCAACCGAGGAGTACATAGAAGAAATCAGTAAGGACAACCTCATAATTTACACAGACGGGTCCAAGAACGAACAGGTAGAGGTGGGGGCCGGAGTAGTGGTCCCAGACTGGAAACTGAAGAAACCATTCAAACTAACAGACCAGACAGCAGTATGCACGGCCGAACTGGTAGCCATAATGAAGGCCTGGAGATTGCAGCCCAAAAACCACCGATGAGACTCTGCATATTGACAGACTCCTTGTCCTCGGTACAAACGCTCGGGAACTTCACGAAATGAAACAGGCCTGACATAAAAGAGGAGATATTAGCGACAGCCACCGACCTCAGGTACATGGTTTGCCAAGTCACCATCGGCTGGATACCAGCCCACACGGGTGCTGGAGGTCCAGGGTTCAGGCCCCGGTGAGGACCGGGATTTATTTTTATTTTTTTAAAACACCCGGACTTCTAGTAATAAAATTTCCCCTGGTCTCTGGGTAGTGAGATCTGACGCCCGTGTGTATTGTTGCGCACGTAAAAAATCCCTTGGCAGTTGGAAATCGTAAAAGAGTAGCCTAACGGCGCTGCCCGGGCAAAATTTCGAGTTAATAATCTACCCAAAGTATTTCAGGATCCTCGCCGATGCAACGGAGTTCGTGCATTGAGCTGAGTTTCTCCAGACTCAGGTTTGAGTTAGGAGGAAAACGGAGCACTTATGGGTTAAACCGTGTGCCGTGATGTTGATCCAACGACTAAACGACTAAACTAAACTAAACGGGTATCCCGGGAAACGAACAAGCAGACAGAGCGGCGAAGCGAGGACTAACCAGCAGTAATAAAATCAGCACAGGCCTAGGTAAAGTAGAAGGAAAGAGTATCATCAAAAACTACCTACTCCAGGAATGGAGGAATCAGTGGAGAGACAGCGCTAGAGGCTGACATGCATACCAGGTACTCGGCGAACCCAGCTACAAACCACAAGCCAAAACCAACATGAAAGCGCCGGCAAGCAGACAGCTGTGGAAAGTCAGACTTGGAAACTGGAAAAGAGCAAGAGAGAACCCATTCTGCAGAGCATGCCTAGAAGACAACAGCATTGAACATTACCCATTAACCTGCAGCGAGTACAATAGTGAACGAAGGGAGCTAAGAGATTACTTCGTCAAAACTAAGACTCCAATGACAATGACGGAGTGCCTGCACACAAACAGCAACCCAGAAATACAGCAGCTGGTCAGACAGTTCATATGCAGAACAGGGAAAACCATATAACCTGCATACATTATTTTTAAAAAAAAAGAAAAAAAAAACCTGCTTAGTGTCTGTTCGTACCTTTTCGTCCATGTTCTGTGTTACCAAACTCCTTTTTTTTTTTACATCCATCTAGCTCGCCGGGGATGGATGTCCTAGTTGTCCAGAGAGGGACAGCTGAGTGTAGCGGGGTGAGTGGCGGGATGGTGGGTTGACTCTTCCGGAAGGGCTCCTGAACTGGGCTGACAGGAAGATCGGGTTGTCTTGTTGTTGCACCAACCCATACACCGATGACGAAAAACGAGTAAGCAAACCTAAAAAAGTACGGGCGGCTGACCGGGGGGAACAACTTTAGACTTGCACTTGAATTATCTGCCTTTGCCTACATCGAGTCCTTATGAGGACTGGGCATGACCGGGACCAGCCCCGGTGAGGACAACACAAGAAACAACCAGCACGTAGAAGTGCTAATAGAAAAAGAAACCAACAAACGAAAGACTGCGGAATCTAGTAGGCCCGACCAAGGACCGGTCTTTATCAGAACCAACATAAGACAGAAAGGAAATTACAAAGCAGCACAAAATATAACCTTATCCGACAAACAGAGCGGACCCAATAAAACCAGCATAAATTAGGACTTACAGTCCACACAACCACGGATCTCAACAATAACCAAAGCTGAAGAGGCAGGTTTAACGAGACTGAATTTGAAATTATTTTTTTTTGAAAATCGAATTGAAAACCATTAGTATTGGAACTCTACGATGACTGTTGAAGATTATGACTGGGCGCGTATGGAAATGCCCCGAGTGCAATGTCGGTTCTTGACTCAACTCAACTCTTAAAGGCGATCACGATGTCTGCATTGTTACAAATTAATTCTAACCCTAGTTGTTCACTGGCTGCAGTAACAGCAGCTATGAGACTAAATGTTGCAAATCCTGTTTGCTGACTACAATCAATACTGTATCATTCGCATATCTAATATTATTGATGACATGTCCCCCAATGACGACTAATCTCATGTTTTCCAAATTTCGTAAACTATTTTCACTGTATAGGGAAAAGAGAAAGTTTAGTTACACCAATAAAATTACAAAGTGATTATTAAAGTTACACAGTTGGCATAGCTATTGTGCTATAGTCACAATCTTGTAAAACACTGTACAGAATATACTGGGCTATGCAGTCGGAATGAAAACATTAAATATAACGTTACGGACAATTTCCTATTGTCTTCTGCAGGCTCGAAACATCTGTGGCTATATGTAGTCTTTATGTATGCCTGCTTACGGCAACATTGTCTCTACACATGTATTAAAATAACATAAAGGCTGTAGTAAACTAGCTGTAAAACCAGTATAGCTCGCAGACACTGCGTATAGCAAATGTTAGAACATCTAACAATTGTCAGCCGGTCTCCGTGGCCTAAAGACTTGTGGACGCGATTAGCGGGCTTACCACGCGTCCGAAATACAGCGGCGACCGATTTGGCAGTGTTTGTATGAGAGCCGGTCGTTCAGAAAGCAATGGCAAACTACTGAACGTAAAACTTGCTAAGACATCAACAACGGCAGTAATTTGCAGGTGTTCGGAGCGATGTTCTGTAAATAGGATATGCAAAACAAACAAAATGAGAAAAAAAAATTGTAAATATTCATAATAGTAATAATGCAAAATAACATTACAAATCGAATTTAACTTACAAATTTCGACTTGTGTTAACAGCAATTCATTATTTCAATAAATGCCTCAGCGTTTGCGTATGGTGAAAGAATGTGCTGTCTGATCTATCAATATGTACACTAGTAATCAACTTTGTTGGACTGGACTACATCAAATCTACAACTTTCTATGATAAAGTTCTTCAGCAAAGTTATCTTGACGGTTGTCGGTCCACAAACTCCGAAATACTAACAACGGGGCATCTTTTAACCGGGCCCCGCTCACATGTCGGCAGTGTGGCCCTGCATGCGGAACCAACGAACACTCCCTGTCTGGGTCGGGCTAGGGGTAGTGTGATGTCATCAAGTACTTAATCTCCGCTGAATATATTCAATGAGCCTATCGCGGGCTCTGGTTTCTGTAGTACTCCACCAATGGCAGTACGTGTGTACATGTGTCTATCTGCCTGTCTGTACAAGGTGTGCACGCCTGATTGTTGGTATGTGCAATTGTGTAATGTGTGTCTGTCTGTGCAAGTGTGTAATGTTTGTCTGTCTGTATGTCTGTCTATGCACATGTGTAAGTGTATGTCTGCAGGAGTGTACACGTCTGACTGTCTGCTTGTACAAGTACGTACAGGTGAGACAAGTGGGTATAAGTCTGTCTGTCTGATACTCTGTCTGTCTACCTGTGAATAGAATTTCTGCCTTTTTGTCTATATCTGTTTTTGTGTCCGTTTGCGTCAATTTCTCAAATTCTGTCTGTATCAGTAATATATTTGTTTGCGTATTTATCCATCTTTTTGTTTACCTATTCGTTTGCCTGTTTCCTGTGTATGCCCTGGTTGTCCCAATGTCTGTATGTTTACGTCAATTTCTCAATTTCTCTCTGTATCAGTAATATATGTGTTTGTCTATTTATGCATCTTTTTGTTTACCTATTCGTGTGTATGTTTACTGTGTATGCTCTGTTTGTCCCAATGTCTATGTATGTTTGTATGTAGATACAGCTGTGGGAAAAGATACAGACATTAAACAAGAATACAACGAGCAAGACGGACTGGTATTGCACTGGGAAATTTGTGGTAGAACAAAACCTATAACTCTAAACTTAGAATATGTAAATCACTACTTCCGGTTGCATAAGAAAAAAATGGAGAACGACCAAAACGTTTAGAAATAAACAATAAGCATCCGTTAATATGGAAAATATGGCGGTGGTTTCCCCATGGCTTCCTCGGTTTGTATTTGGTTGCCTCCATTAGCCTTTGTCTAAAAAGGCAGACCCTGAAAGGCAGTATACAATATATAAATGTACAAATAGAGTAAATGACGTTATTTGGAGGCAAGTGCAGAAATTTAGATAGCTAGGCACATGGAAAATAGGATAACATCAGACGGAAGGTACTTTACTGAGTTAAACATAAAAGGACATGCTAAAAATGCATTTTATCGAATGAAGAACATTTTATGCAATGGGTCCATGTGAATGGAAATTAGAAAAAAAGAGTTCTTGCATGTTTCATAAACAGGTGAAACATTCATGGAAGCCTTGGAGATGTGGTTTTATAGAAGAATGCTAACAATTCATTGAACAGCAAAAATGAGCAATCTGGACATTTTAAGGGAGGCTAAGTCGCAAAGAAAACATCACAAACATCATAAAGAAGCAGTCATCATTTCTGGCCACATTATGAGAAGACATAAACTGGAACATGCTGTGACAATCGGACAGATTTGTGGAAAGAGAGATAAGGGAAGACAGCGTTTGAAAATTCTTGACAGTCTTGTGTTATGGCACTGAAGGAAGTCAACACAAGAATTAATTCATGCCATCGGAGATCGCAGTTTGTGGCGAAGCATGATCGCTCATGCCAACTGGCAAGGCACTTGATGATGACGATGATGAAGCAGAATATCAGGACTAAAAGACATAACAGACTCGCCATTGAAGAAATCACGGAGAGAACTAACAAAAAATACCATTGAATCAAGAGGTGAAGAAAATACGCTTGCTCTGGACAGGAAACACATAGAGAAAACCTGAATGTAGTATGACTACGAAGGAGTTAATGACTTTCTCTGTAATCCCGTATATCCACGTGAGGAACACAGCTGCGCGAGATTCGGCAGCGGATCGCGTTGCATTGGTTACTTACGGGGTATGTGAGCCGGTCGCTCAGAAATCAATGGCAAACTACTGAGCGTAATCTTGCCAAGAACGTCAACAACAGCTGAAAAATGCTGGTGTTGACTGCAACGTCCTGTAAGGGATATGCAACTTTAAAAGAAACATACAAAAAGACGAAAAAGTATGACTACACAATCCTTTGTCTGGAATCCACTTGACACGCGAAACAGAGAAAGTCCTAAAAATACACGGAAAAGTTAACGAGAAACAACAATGAATATATATTGTGGAACCTGTTGAAGCCACCAAGTCAGTTAATAAATAAATACACACGGTCGGTAACTATAGATTTCAATGTTTATCTTGTATATGTGTTCTCTACTCTCTAATTCTGTAACCTACTTCTATATGCGCCAAACATTACGTGCGTATTTATGTATTAACAGAATAATAATAATAATAATAATAATAATAATAATAATAATAATAATAATAATAATAATAATAGGACATGGAAGGGACAGTATGAGATAAGAAAACATAGGACGACTAGAAGTCAGCTGATTAAGTGCCTATGCCTCAAAAGGAGGTATTGATCGACAAAGCAAAAATTATGTATGTGATAAGGCACGGTTGAACAGTGGCATGCCCAACTGAACGAATTGTGTGTGTCTGAATCCCTAGAGAGAGAGAGAGAGAGAGAGAGAGAGAGAGAGAGAGAGAGAGAGAGAGAGAGAGAGATAGAGAGAGAGAGAGCGAGAGAGAGAGAGAGAGAGAGAGAGAGAGAGACTGGAGAGACAGTGAAAGACAAAGCCACAGAGATACGAATACAGACTGAGAGAGAAACGAAGACACACACACATATATACATATCCTTCCTCTCCCAAAACACACACACGTATACATACCCAAAAGAAAGAGAGAAAGAGAGAGAGAGAGAGAGAGAGAGAGAGAGAGAGAGAGAGAGAGAGAGAGAGAGAGAGAGAGAGAGAGAGAGAGGCAGCCAGACAGACAGAACAAACGAACAAACTTTATTTCAGAGGGTTACGAACTGGACACGCAGGCTCAACTAATATCTGCCCTCAGAGAGAAAAAGCTGCAAATAGAGAGAGAGAGAGAGAGAGAGAGAGAGAGAGAGAGAGAGAGAGAGAGAGAGAGAGAGAAGTAAGATGAGATTAGCTCGCTCCTTCTACATGAATCTAATCAAAGTCTCCTCATCGTCCAGCCACCCACCATTAAACAAACAAGCCGCCGTTCTGATCTTATCCTCGCATTCACCAACAGACTATACAATTGATCGTACATTTGATCACACAATTGATTACTCTATCTAACACATTTGAGACTTCACATATATCTAGTCTCATTCGCTATACACAGTGTGACAGATATCATTACCTATTTTCTAGAACTAATAACCTGTTAGCCGCGTTACCAGTTTCCTTGCTGACGATTTTGACTACGTCTTCGTGAAACTGAAACTATTGACAAACACTTCCTACAGATTTGATATAGAGCACACGTTAATACGTTTTATCAAACCCAGGCACAAGCTACATGTCTCCACTTAAAGGCCACTTACTTAACTACGAGAAACGTCGGGGTCTATGGACACTATGGACTTGAAGACCAGAACTTGCTGCGACTGGAAATGAGGCCCCGATGTTCTTGATCGTATCTAGTGTCATTGGAGTGGACATCTAGTGGCTGATTAAATGTTCACATGTTCAGTCTAAAGACCTTTCCTAATGAATTCGATCCGAGCTAAGACTTGTCTTGTCTACGGGTGTGATGTTGATAGGGAAGTGATTTGGCCATGATGTAGGTGTGCAGTGAAGCTTGGAGACACGATGGCACTACATCGAGTATACGGAATGTCGTGAGATGATACAGTCAGGCTTTTAGGTGCTTCTTAAGGGCTATAGGCGTACTTTTAGGAGACATATTTGGACATTTTGATATTTATTTGTTTGTCTATGTAGTATTTTCGCGTTTTTAGATACATCAGCACTTTTGCCAACCACACCACCAACACAATCATCACCAAATTTACATTCATTCGAATTACCTTCAATATCATCGCTTTATTAATCATCAAAATGTTCATCTCCTTCTTTTTCTTTGGAGTACCGCAAGGCTCTATTCTTGGCCCTCTATTGTTTGCCATATATATTAACGATCTACCTTTGCATCTTTCGTCGTCCTGCGATCTATTTGCAGACGACTGTACAGTGTACACAAATGCTGAAAACTGTATTTTATTGGAGTCGTCTTTACAACAAGAATTAAATAATGTAGTTAGGTGGAGCTATTCAAACCGTATGCAAATTAACATCACTAAAACAAAATCAATGTTACTAACAACCAGACAAAGACTTCAAACTCTAAGCTCACACACATCACTTCAACTTCACATCGATAACATGCCAGTAGAAAGTGTAATTGAGCACAAAACATTAGGCATAATCATTGATAGAAACCTAACCTTTAATTCCCACGTTCAAGCGCTTATTAAACAAACAGCGAAAAAAGTCTACCAACTCGCCAAAATTAAAAACTTCCTTGATGAGGACACAAGGAAACTATTCTATACTTCTCATACACAGACACACTATGACTACTGCTCTACAATCTGGGACGGTTGTTCTAATTCAAACACCAAGCGACTTTACTCACTCCAGAAACGGGCCATAAGTCTAATTTATAACAAACATTTATCTGACAATCCTAGCCTGTATAAACGCCTTCAGTTACTACCACTCCGCAAACGCCTGCTTTTCAATAAAGCTAAACTAATTCACAAAATCCTGCATCGGAATGCCCCAAATTACCTTTGGCCATTGTTTAAATATAATGCTAGACACAGTAAACGTTTAAATATATTACACATTCCGAAGCCTAGGATTGACTTATACAAAACAAGCTTAACGTACTCTGCAGCTCAGCTGTGGAACAATCTTCCACAAGAAATCAAAGACATCACCAATCCCTATTCATATAATCGCAAATTACTCTAACACTATCTCGGTACGGATTATCTTCCCCCTTAATAATAGAGATAATAATAATAATAATAACAAAACCCTAGTATAACAGCCAGTCCCCTTTTGGTAGGCCAGTACATGGCTAATAACAAGTGTCACACCATTATCTAATTTTACTGTGTCGTGTAGTTTTGATATTCGCATTTTGCCCATGCCTTTATAATGCATATCTTTTATATTGTTGCTGTTCTCTGTTAGCCTTGAATGATGTGTGAATGAAATAATGTATGAAAGAGAGTGATAGAAGGGCAGAATGTTAGACGGGCCTGCGTGCCCAATTCTTAACCCTTTGAAAATAAAGTTTGTTCGTTCGTTCGTTCGTTCTCCTTCTCCTTTTCTGAATATTATCTTTTTCTACTACCTCCGTACGGTATATTAAGTGTCCTTTCTTTCTTTCTTTCTTTCTTTCTTTCTTTCTTTCTTTCTTTCTTTCTTTCTTTCTTTCCAGGCTGTTTGTTTCTCGACAGTGAAGAAAATTAAAATGTCACAAACATTGCATGTCATGGCTCCATGTTAAATATCAATCGAGTAAGTTCAACTTTACTCAGAGATCACTGCCCATAACAATTGCATTCAACATGACTCAGGCAAAAGCTGGCCATAACAATGCAGAGGAAAACAGTGTATCAATAAGAACCTGAGATGGTTTAACATTAAGAGGATCACTTACATTTGACGGGGCTCAATTGGACATATGAGCCATATGGCTCCAAAGTTTTCTCCGTAGAGACGTCCGCCAAAGCGCCTCACACAGCACGTGACCCGTAGCTCCAGCAACGACCCCCTGGTGTCTCCAAAAGAATTGCACTTGAGAACCGAATGATGGAGTCTGAAGACCAAGCCGTGACCTTGGGAGCGCAACAACTTGGCCACGGTGACCCCATTGAGAGTTTATGGTTTAGTTCCAGCACACGCGCATTCTCCAGATGTACATAATAGTAGAAGTTAAAAATAGAGGAGCATTAACAGAACAGGAGGGACAGTAAGGACAGATGAGAAGAACAAGAAGACAGTTGGCATAAGCCAAATTACAACGCTCTTGTATAGGAGGAACTTTGACGTTTGCTGGTGATGTGTTGGGCTATCCGGCTTGCACAAATAGATAAGACATGAGTGGGAAAATATAAGGGATTGTGGAGACAATATAGAGGCGTGAACAAACTAGTTCAGGGGTGAATACTGTTGGGAAAGTTTTGTGTATGTTTGAATGAGCAAATATATGGAATATATAGGAGAGAGAGAGAGAGAGAGAGAGAGAGAGAGAGAGAGAGAGAGAGAGAGAGAGACAGACAGACAGACAGACAGACAGACAGACAGACAGACAGACAGAGACAGAGAGAGGGGGGAGAGAGTGAGAGAGACAGACAGACGGAGAGGGAGGGGGAGAGAGAGAGGGACAGACAGACAGACAGACAGACGGACAGACAGACAGACAGACAGACAGACAGACAGACAGAGACAGAGAGACAGAGAGACAGAGAGACAGAGAGACAGACAGACAGACAGACAGAGAGACAGAGAGACGAGGGAGAGAGAGAGAGAGAGAGAGAGAGAGAGAGAGAGAGAACGAACAATCTTTATTTTCAGGGGGTTACAAATTGGGCACGCAGGCCCGTCTTACATTCGGCGCTTCCAATAACTCATCTTAATGTTCATCAATTATGCATGTTACATTCACATAGGAAACCAACATTGTCAATTAGATGCTGTAAATTTAAGCAAGACATATTACCATGTTATGAGACAGGCAGATACACGTAAACACGCACATTTATAAACACACACGCACACATACAGACCTGAATACATACTTATTTCATGTGTACAAACTCTCACAGTTATACACACTCAATCACATACACATACACACTCCCTCGCATACACTGCGTACATACACACACACAAACATAAACACATACAGACACGAACATATACACACATAAACATACACACGCACATACACACACATACCCACACATACATGCATACACACATACGCACACATACATACATACATACACATACACACACTTACACACATGCACGCACACACTCATACACAAATAAACACACAAACACACACACACTCATACACAAACTTATGGACACATACACACATGTACACACACATAAACAAACATGGACACACATACATATACATACATGCACACACAAACATACACACATGTACACATATACACACATACACGTACACACATACACGTACACACATACACGTACACACATACACGTACACACATACACAAAAACATACACATACGTAGACACACACACATACACGTAACCACATACACGTACACACATACACAAAAACATACACATACCTAGACACACACACACACATACACACTCATACATACACATACACACATGCAAACACATACACGCACATACACACATACACACGCATGCACACATACACATACACACGCATACACAAATACACACGCGTACACACATACACACATATACACGCATACACACATACACACGCATACACACATACACATGCATACATACATACACACGCGTACACACATACACATATACTACACCCACACTTACATACACGTACATACACATATATACATACACATACACACATACACACACCCATGCACATATAAACACAAATGCACACATACAAAATTGTACACACATAAACGCACATACACACAAGCACGCACACAAGCACACGCAGACACACACACACATATATACATACACACATACATACACAACACACAAACATTTATACACACATACACACTATATATATATATATATATATATATCTTCTTTCTTATATATAAAAAAGGATCTCCGTCCAAATGTATGTATTTATGTCTGTATGTCCTTTATACGTTCGCGAACGGCCCATCCGATTGAGATGAAATTTTCTACACGCCTTCCATTCATTCCAGAGCTGCCAACTGTGATATTTTGTTAGTGTGAAATCGCCTGCTTACTCAGTATTATTTCATTTTTCATTTTTCATCATAATTTCATATATCTCAGGGGACCTAACTCTGTAAAAGTTATTTCAAGGGGCATAACTTTTCTGTATAACTTATAGTCATATTGTGGCATCGTTTTCAAAGATTTATAAACTCTTTGTCCATAGTTATGTACCGGCATATGAGTTATAATAAATAATGATACAATCTGTAAGGCATTTTCAAAGTTTTCATAAAAATGATGCACAATGCATAACATTGTAACTCATCTTTTTTTGCTTAAGAAGTTACTGTTGTCATGCAGGTGATTAGAAAGAGTTTTCATTAAAAATAATGGATGGTGTGTGGAAGAACGTTCTTTTAAGTTACTTTTTTTGTTGTATGAATTTAATGAATCCGGACATGGTCAGGCAGACAGATAGACAGACAGATAGACAGTCGGGAACAGGAACTTATATGACTACTTATATAAATTAAATGAGATGCTTCACACCAGGAGCTGGGCGATGCCGGGCCGGGTCAGACAGACAGACAGACAGACAGACAGATAGTCGGTAACGGGAACGGGAACTTATATGACTACTTATATGAATTAAATGAGATGCTTCCCACCAGGGACTGGGCGAAGCCGGGCAGGGTCAGGCAGACAGATAGACAGACAGATAGACAGACAGATAGACAGTCGGGAACGGGAACTTATATGACTACTTATATGAATTAAATGAGATGCTCCACACCAGGAGCTGGGAATTGCCGGGCCGGGTCAGACAGACAGACAGACAGACAGACAGACAGACAGACAGACAGACAGACAGACAGACAGACAGACAGACAGTCTGTAACGGGAACGAGAACTTATATGACTACTTATATGAATTAAATGAGATGCTCCCCACCAGGGTCTGGGCGAAGCCGGGCAGGGTCAGCTAGTATCTTATATATAAAAAAGGATGTGTGTGGGTGGGTGTGTATGTCCTTTATGCGTTCGCGAACGGTATATCCGATTGAGATGAAATTTTCTACACGTCTTCCTCTCATTCCCGCGCTGCCAACTGTGATATTTTTTTAGTGTGAAATTGGCTGCATACTTAATATTATTAAATTTTTCATTTTTCATTATAATTTCTATATAGCAAGGGGACTTAACTCTAGAAAAGTTATTTCATGGGGCATAACTTTTAATAATTTTTCTGTACAACTTATAGTCATATTGTTGCATGGTTTTCAAAGACTTATAAACTCTTTGTCTATAGTTATTTACAGGCATATGAGTTATAATAAATAATGATACAATCTTTAAGGCATTTTCAAAGTTTTCATAAAAATAATGCATAATGCATAACATTGTAACTCATCTTTTTATGCTTAAGAAGTTATCTACAGTCATGTAAGTGATTAAGAACAGTTTTCATTAAAAATAATTTATGGTGTGTGGAAGGACATTCTTTTAAGTTACTTTTTTGTTGTTGTATGAATTTAATGAGACGCTCCCCGCCAGGAGCTGGGCGAAGCCACGCCGGGTCAGATAGATAGACAGACCCACCTTTTCGCGGCAGTTATCTACAGGCATATGCGTTATAATCCTCCTCCTCCTCCTCTCCCCTCCTCCTCCTCCTCCTACGCTCTTCCTCTTCCCCTCCTCCCTCTCCCTCCTCCTCCTCCCTCTTTCTCCTCCTCCTCCCTCTTCCTCCTCCTTCTTCCTCCTCCCTCTTCCTCCTCCCTCTTCCTAATCCTACCTCCTCCCTCCTCCTAATCACTAATCTTCCTTCCTCATACTCCCTCCTCCTACTCCCTCCTCCTCCCTCCTCCTCCTCTACGTCCTCCCCCTCATCCCTCCTCCTCCTCCCTCTTCCTCCTACCTCCCTCTTCCTCCTACCCCTCCTCCTCCCTCCTCCTCATCCCTCCTCCTCCCTTCTCATCCTCCCTCCTCATCCTCTTTCCTCCTCCCTCCTCCCTCTACCTCCTCCTTTCTCCTCCTTTCTCCTCCTCCCTCCTCCTCCCTCTTCCTCCTCCTCTTCCTCCTCCTCCCTCTTCCTCCTTCTCCCTCCTCAGCCTCCCTCCTCCTCCTCCATCCTCCTCCCTTCTCATTCTCCCTATTCCTCCTCCCTCCTTCTCCCTCCTCCTTCTCCCTCCGCCTCCTCCCTCCTCCTCCTCTCTCCTCCTCCTCCCTCCTCCCTCTCCCTCCTCCTCCCTCTCCTCTTCCCTCCTCCTCTCATTCCCGCGCTACCAACTGTCATATTTTTTAGTGTGAAATCCGCTGATTACTTAATATTATTTAATTTTTCATTTTTCATTATAATTTCAATATAGCAAGGGGACTTAAGTCTAGAAAAGTTATTTCAAGGGGCATAACTTTTAATAACATTGCTATATATATATTGTTGCATCGTTTTCAAAGATTTATAAACTCCTTGTCTATAGTTATTTACAGGCATATGAGTTATAATAAATCATGATATAATCTTTAAGGCATTTTCAAAGTTTTCATAAAAATAATGCATTATGCATAACATTGTAACTCATCTTTTTATGCTTAAAGAAGTTATCTACAGTCATGTCGGTGATTAAAAACAGTTTTCATTAAAAATAATGGATGGTGTGTGGAAGGACATTCTTTTAAGTAACTTTTTTTTTGTTGTATGAATTTAATGAGACGCTTCTCGCCAGGAGCTGGGCGAAGCCACGCCGGGTCAGATAGATGAACAGACCCACCTTTTCGCTGCAGTTATCTACAGGCATATGCGTTATAATCCTCCTCCTCCTCCTCCTCTCCTCTCCTCCTCCTCCTCCCCTCTTCCTCTTCCCCTCCCCCTCCTCCCTCTCCCTCCTCTTCCTCCTCAATCCTCCTCCTCCCTCTCTACCTCCTTCCTCCTCCTCCTTCCTCCTCCTCCTCCCTCTTCCTCCTCCTCCTACCTCCTCGCAATCTTCCCTCCTCCTAATCACTCCTCTTTCTTCCTCCTCCCTTCTCCTCCTCCTCTCTCCTCCTCCCTCCTCCTCTTCCCTCCTCATCCTCCTCCCTCCTCCTCCTCATCCTTTCTCCTCTCTCCTCCTCCTTCTCCCCCCTCTTCCTCCCTCCTCCTCCTCCTCCCCTCCTCCTTCCTCCACATCCCTCCTCCTCCCTCTTCCTCCTCCTCCCTCCTCATCATCCCTCCTCTTCCTCTCCCTCCTTCTCCTCCCTCCTCCCTCCTCCGTCTCTCTCCTCCTTCTCCCTCTTCCTCCTCTCTCCTCTTCCCTCCTCCTTCTCTCTCCTACCTCCTCCTCCTCTCTCCTCCTCCTCCCTCCTCCTCCTCCCTCTCCCGCCTCCTCCCCCTCCTCCTCCTCCCCCTCCTCCTCCTGCATTCTCCTCTTCCCTCCTCCTCCCTCCTCCCTCTTCCTCCTCCCTCTTCCTCCTCCTCCTCCTCTCTCCTCCTCCTCCCTCATCCTCCTCCCTCATCCTCCTTCCTCCTCCCTACTCCTCCCTCCTCCTCCCTCTTCCTTCTCCTCCCTCCTCCTCCCTCCTACTCCTCCCTCCTCCTCCTAATCCCTCCTTCCTCTTATTCCTCCTACTCCTCCTCCTCCCTCCTCCTCCCTCCTCTTCCCTCCTCCTCCTCTCTCCACCTATCTCTTCCTCCCTCCTCCTCCTCCCTCCTCCTCCCTCCTTCACCTCCCTCTTCCTCCTCCCTCCTCCTACTCCTTTTTTTTCTTCTGCTGCTGCTGCCGCCGCTCCATTTACCCAAGTTAATTGTTGGGCGAAGAATTAAAGATCTTTCAAGTGCTCTTTCTGATGCTTTTTGTAAGTTGGTCTTCGTTTATCTAAGGTTGTTCTAACTGCAACCAATAAATGATTAGACAGACTGGCAGACAGACAGACAGACACACACACAGACAGAGAGGGACGGACAGACAGACAGACAGACAGACAGACAGACAGACAGACAGACAGACAGACAGACAGACAGACAGACAGACAGTCGGGAACGGGAACGGGAGCTTATATGACTACTTATATGAATTAAATGAGATGCTCCACACCAGGAGCTGGGCGATGCCGGGCCGGGTCAGACAGACAGACAGACAGACAGATAGTCGGGAATGGGAACGAGAACTTATATGACTACTTATATGAATTAAATGAGATGCTCCCCACCAGGGACTGGGCGAAGCCGGGCCCGGTCAGCTAGTATATATATATATATATATATATATATATATATATATATATATATATATATATATATATATATATATATATATATATATATATATATATGGAGAGAGAAAGAGAGAGTCTATCTTCTCTTTACTTCAGCTGTGATCCCTGGTAAGACCAATTTTTGATGCTGCGTCTTGAACAATGTCATTAGGAAAGCCGATGAACATAACTCGTATTGCTGAAAGGACCGATCATAGAGAAAAGCGATACTCTAAAGTCTAAACTATATAGGTGTTATATTTGGTCGTAGTTTGTCGTCGAAGATTTACTTTGAGCAAATTGGTGCTTGTCCACCAATTATGATGATGACTATCCATTTCATTCAATGTGGAAATTGGATGAAGAATGACTTTCGCTATGAATTTGATTTCATTAAAGTGAGGAAAAGTTCTGGAATTCGTCGACCTGAGTAAACTATTCTCATCTGGAAAGGTGGCCTTAGAATACCTGTCCAAAGTCTAATGTTCCTATTCGCTTATTTTATTCGCTTATTTTATCAACTTTTCAATCTGACTTCTATGTGTCCCTGAAGTGGACCATAATCAATGTTACTATCAGTGCAAGGCATTGTCTGTACAGTAACAATGTATTTCTAAAGCTGTAATTAATCAGTGTTTACTGAATCTGAATAAGTGTTTTCTTATCAGGACTTTTCTATTTCCATAGTCGTCTCTTATGTTGTTTAAACCACGTGTTTCCAATCCACTATTATTTATTTTTCTCCAGTCTATCAGTTTATTTTTCCAATATTACATTTATTATCTCTAAATGATGGTCGCAACCGTATCATACATTCCCTCCTTTCCATTTCTTTTACTACATTGGCACGCTTTTCTATTTCCGAAAATGCCTTGACGTTTGAAGTGCCGATTTCAAATGTGTTGGTTGTGGTTTTACCTTCAGTAGTTTGATGATCTAGTGTCACATGTGGCTCATGATAGCTCACACCAATAGAGGAAGTCCCAAGACATTTCCTACGTGAGCGTTGATATCTCCCAGTATTATTTCCAATCTTTCGATTTGGTCTGATGAAACGCCCTTAATTTCTATTGTATTACAAATCTTTGAATTTCTTATTCATTACTGCTTGATATTGGTGCATATACTTGTTAAACAACTATATTCAAATCCCGAAACAACCACATAATCAATTGATTATTGCTCACTGGATTTAGGAGGCCTGGTGTTCCTTGCCAGTGAGAAGTCCTGATCGTTCGGGTCCCATCGATTGACGGACGTCGGTCGCGGCGATTGGGCAATCTTGAGCATAGCCTACGATGGGTAGCGTTGTGATATTCTGTTGTGATAATTTGGTGTGTCCAGTGTGTGCCGCGTGGTTACACACCCGCTTCACACGCGTGATCCGGGACTGTTTCCGGATCCGGTCAGGGATATGTACTACTGACGAGCTCAAACGAGGGCGAAACTCGGATATAGTGCTTCCATATTGACATGGATAGGCCTTAGGTTCATACCAGAATGCGATCGGCGTTGCCAGTAGTGGGTTGTGCTCAATATTTAAATTTCAAATCCCGAAACAACCACATAATCAAACAACTATATGTATTTTTTCTTTGCCTAGGATTTGAACCGTAATATCCCTGTCTGAATAACTCGAATAACAACAAAGTAATCAGCGGTTTTCTTGTGCTTGCTTGTGTTCGCTGGCTATGAACTCCAGCGTGAAGTCCTGTATGTCGGATGAAGACATCCTGTTGTCCAACATCAGTGTGATGTCATACCGGTTTCCTTGTAAAAACGTTGTCATACTCTCTTTTCGTGCTCATCACTTCCTGGATGTATCATTATGTGCTTGCACGTTGCTATTTTACCATGTCATTTCATTGTCATCACGCTCATTCCTTAGATACATATTTTCATATTGTTTATTTCTTTTACTACATTGGCACACTTTTCTATTTCCGAGAATGCCTTCACATTCCAAGCGCCTATTCCAAATGTGTTGGTTATGGCTTTACCATAAGGAGTTTGATGATCTGGTGTCACCTGTGGCTCATAATAGCTCATACCGATCGAGGAAGTCCCAAGACTTCGTTATCTAACTCTAGTCTCCTTTGTTGGTAAAGTCTTGAGAAGATACATGGTTTTCCCTTGTTTTCCACATCTACAAGCTTGAAATGTTACCTCTGCCTTTGACAGAAATATTCAAATGTCCGGACAAGTGAATGCCCCGTTCTGCTCGGCTGCAAAGTTATCCACGTATACTTGTGGATACTCAAACCCCAAGACCCGCGCTTGCGGCGCATTTGAGTTGTTTTTAATCGGCCACCTGGAGATGCATTTGCGAGTTTCCTCCCAACGAGCGTAAGACCAAGATGGTGTTTCTTATACTCGGTAGCAAATTGAAAGGACGAGGTCTGTAGAAGCAAACCTTAAATGTTAATACATATCCCCATAAGTTGTTAGGTTCCTCTGGTAGGTCATTTTAGAAAGATTTAAATATGGTCAACGAATTATGCAGTATCAACTATGATTCGGTCATGTCATACACATTATCATTATCATGTAGCAGGCCCGTCACAGAGCAGCGCTTTCATCACTACACGCCCAGACGGCTCTCGATTTCTGGCCATGTCTCCTGCCTCTTGCATCCGTATGCCAAAGTTGTTTAATGTCATGTTTACATGTTCAGACTGGTTGACCCCAGCCTCTTCTACCATTCACCATGCATTTCATCCCTTTCTTCCCAACCCACTCTGATGTGGCAGAGTTATTTCAGTTGCCAAGATATGATATTGTTTATCAGTCACTTTTATTCAATGTTAAGATCATGTAGAATGTCATATTTTTTTTGTCTTCTGTGTATCTCGGAGCTTTTCTACAACATTTAAACTTTAAACCTACAATTTTCATTTTTAATTATTGCGACATGATCCATCATTCGTATTTATATGTTGCCATAGGAATGATACATGTAATTAAGAAGTTTACTCCAATTTGTTTGCGGTTGTTCTACCATATGTTCTTAATATTGTTTAATGTTCTCCACAAGAATTAGCATAAAATATACATTTATTGCTGCTTTGAGTTTTCCCAGATCACTGACGTATGCGACCTAACCTTTATGATATTCAACTATTAAACTAACGGGAATTTCTTTCAGCTGCGAAATGCAAATCGGACCTCATTTTTACGCGCTTGTGTGAGAAATATGGATATCCGATTTGCATCGTGACAACTGGAAATATCGATGGGAAGAGAGGCAGAGGCAGACCACGAGACATGATGCTGGATGGATTGCGACGGTGGCATGGAGGAATATCAACGCAGAGTTGATCCAGAAAACCAGGACCGAGATCTGTGAAGAGTCATGAACGATTACGCCAGTCGACACGACACTTGATGATGATGTTTTGCACTTGTACTTGGCGCGATAGTTGGTGCAGTCAGTTTTCGAGATTCTCCTTGGATGCTCTATAGCGGAAACTAGAGCATATATACACATACGAGGGTAAGTTAATAAGTAAGTCACAAATAGCTGTAAAACAATAACTAAATATGATAACAACATGAAACCAGTTTATTTGTATACGTACATTCTCCCTTTATTTCTCAACATAATTTTCACCAACATTGATGCACTTATCCCATCGTTTTATCAGTCCTCCCAAACCGGCGTGCTCTTTTTTCTAAACCACGTTTTCACTTCTCATTCAGCTTTGGCGTCATTCGCGAAATGTCTCCCGCCAAGGTGAGATATCAATGGACTTAGCCCATTGTGATTTCCCTAAAGAGGTGCATAGTTGGGGAGAAAAAAGTTACGAGGGCGAGTCAATAAGTAAGGCACACAGTTCTGTGGGATGGCCGGTAAATGATAACAAAGCACGCAGTTCTATGCAGCCGGTTCGGGAGGACTGATAAAACGATGAGATAAATGCATTAATGTTGGTGGAAATTATGTTGAGAATTAAAGGAACAATGTATGTATAAACATAAACTCGTTTCAAGTTGTCATCATATTTAGTTATGGTTCTACAGCCTTGTGTGACTTACTTATTAACTTACCCTCGTGTGTGTGTGTGTGTGTATATATATATATATATATATATATATATATATATATATATATATATATATATATGGGCGTGTGTGTGTGTGGTGTGTGGTGTGTGTGTGTTTGTGTGTGTGTGTATATATATATATATAACAAAAACGATGAGAACATTTGTTGTAAACGCTATGATAGACATACAAAACTTTTTCGTCTTGAACATCGCACAAATTGAATGAAACTAGTTTTCTTTCTGTACCCGTTCCGCCTCTCAGGCCTTTGAAACACTTGTGTTTCTTGTCTATACGGAGCTTGCCTTTGGTCCGTGGATAACAAACATTGACAGTGATTTAGATTTCAATGAGCGGGATAGAATTTCTTTCTTTAGAATCTATCAATCGCATTACCTCCTACATATTAGTTCCTCGTATTGGATTTGGCTGCAGGAAAATCTCTAAATTTACCTAAGGAATTAGAGTCCGGGGTTTTGTACTGGCTAGTAAAGCGGGATTAGAGGTTGCCAAACAGGGCCGCGCGTAGAGGAACAGCTGACAGCTGCGCGTCGCAAACAGGGACCAACATTCCCTGCTGGATCTCCAAGATTCTTGAACCATCCATTCAAAGACGGATGCTTCAGAACAACCCCAGGCTAACTGTCTGTCCTCGTGTCACTTAATAGCACCAGTGTCGTGTTTGTTATTTAATTTAGTCGTTGGTTTGAAAACAAATTGTAATGTCTTTCCCGCTACTCTAATCTGTATATTATGTTCCGGGACCAGACATTTTCGTGGAAAGCAATCAGAAGAAGAAATTTGATGTTTGCAATCTGACATGTTGGTAATGGTTTCCAGTCGCTAATTTTGTTTGTATAACATCTGTCCATCATCATCATCATCATCTTCTACTTCTGCCGTCAAGCGTTAATTATACCATCTGTATTTAACGTTAATTTGTATTTTTTTTTTTTATAATTATAGCACACGCAATTAATTATACGCTGAGCAATCAGTATTTTGATTCTCTGATTTATTTAAATGTGTTATGTTGTTGTTGCCGGTCTCTGTGCGAAAGGGCTTACGGGCGCGATTCGCAAGTCCCCTTACCCGCATCCGAAACACAGCTGCGACAGATTTGGTAGCATACCGCGTTGCGCTGGGTTCTAACGAGTTGGTATGGGATTCGGTCGTTCAGAAAGCAATGGCAAACTGCTGAACGTAAACTTGCCAAGACATCAACAACAGCAGTAAAATGCTGGTATTGACAGCAATGTCCTGTAAAAAAAAAGGATATGCAAGAAAAAATGTTGTTATTGTTTAACCGTATCCTTCATTTCTTTTTAAAAATCTGGGTTCAAAATTTCTTAGAAAGCCTTTAAAATTGCTTTGTTAAAATCATAATATTTTGAGAAATTGCGATTCATGTATGTTGTGTGTGAGTAATTGCTTTATTGTCAATAAAAAATCAAACAATTTACTGTGCAAGCTAATCAAGAGATTCTCATTCCCCGTCCCACCCTAACCCACGCCTCCCCAAATGGTGTCAAAAAGACAAGAGAAATAGCAGATTTTATTTTGCATGTCCTTCACAGGACGTAGCAGTCAACCCCAGCATTTTCGCTGTTCGTGATTCCTGGGCAAATTTTACGTTCAGTAGTTTGCCATTGCATTCTGAAAGACCGGCTCCTATACCTTTTTCGAAAAAACCAGCACCGCTGTGTTTCGAACCCGGGTATACGGGCTCACAAGCCGCGTTCGCAAGCCCTTAGCCACAGAAAAACGAAAATTCACAACAGGATGCGCCGAATACCTATGTTGGTTAATATTTGGGTTTGTCTGTAGTAGAGTAGATATATAAGTTTTAAGTAGATAGCCGTATACAGAAGTAGATGGTTACCTATATTGGTGGATATTGGTGGAGTAGGCGTATAGGTTTTTAAGTAGTTAGGTTTGTAGTGGTGTAGATACATACGTTTTAAGTAGATATGCTTGTAGTTTTATAGATATATAGATTTTAAGTAGATATGCTAGTAGTTTTATAGATATATAGGTTTTAAGTAGATATGCTAGTAGTTTTATAGATATATAGGTTTTAAGTAGATATGCTAGTAGTTTTATAGATATATAGGTTTTAAGTAGATATACTAGTAGTTGAGTAATGCATGAATCACCGAAGAATGAGAAGTAGATTGTGAGATTTACTAGAGCACGATTACAAGAAACAAAATGGAGGCTGCGGCCAAAGCCTTCGTCAGCACAGAACAAACAAACAAAAACAGACAAACAAATACACGAAAGACACAGCATGAAAATATTAAGGTTACTTATCTGTATCCATGCTTGGGCGGCTATCCGTGGAAGGAATTAATCAGATGTGTGGTTAACAGGGTCAACAGACTAAAGGTCAATAAAGCCAGAAGCTCAGGGATTGGCTAAGCCAACCGGTGAGGGAAAACACGCTGGGGGGATGGGGTGTGCGCCCATGAGAGCGAAAAGGAAAAATATGGATAAGTAGAGCACTGTAGCCGACTCTGTGGCGATGTCACGGATGCAGTTCGCAATTCCACACGCCAAGCTCGAAATACTGCTGTGGGTGATTTGGATGCAGACAGTCCTGCGTTGGCCCTCATAAAATAGCATAAGTGTCGGTTTTTCAGAAAGCAATGAGAAGAAACTGAATGCAATCTACCCAGGAAGTAGCAGAAGTCAAAGATAATGCTGGCGTTAAATACGACGTCCTGTGAAGAACATGCAACTACTTTTTTAGTGGGCTATACGACTGCGGAGATGGATGGGGGTAGGGGGAGTTAGGGACTTAAATAAAACTGTGCTGGACATTGAGGCCGTGAGGGGAGAATGAACCCAACTGAAAGATGAGACGGTTTTCCAATGTCTTGCGATCGCGTTCGTGAGATGTGCACGATTTGATCGCCGTGACCTGTATGTCGACCACGCCTCAGTGGTAAGAACTGTTGAAATGTAGGGGTACCGGTTTCTGGGCACCACTGTTGATATCAGAGAGGTGTTGCATAAATCTGTCAGCCAGACGAAGACCTATCTTCCCGATATATCTCATGTCACAACGTGTGCAGATGATCGCATAGAAAAGGTTACGATTCGTGCATGAGAAACCCTCACAGATGTGGAAAGTAGTCTTAGGGAAAGCAAGACTCTCGGTTTGAAGGACATGTGGAAAGGTCCTACAACGAGATTGAAGACATGCCGCCGTGTCAGGAAGAGACTTGTGAGGTTGGGGTAGAGTGCTATGGACCAGCACATCCCTCGGGTTACGATCCTGCCTATATGCGACCAGTGGGGCCTCTGAAAAGACATCGCGAGTGACCGGGTCTGCAAGGAGAATGGATAGATGCCTCATGAAAATATTCTTGGCAGCAATATTATGAGAATGGTAGGTTAGTGAAAGGATAAGTCTATTATTACGTGGTTTCGGCCTGGAGGAGAGAACCTCGGCACGACTGATAGACTGGCAGCAGTGAAGAGCTGTAGACAAAACATTCTCAGGATAGCCTCGAAGCCTGAAGTCGTTATTATCATGATAAAGCCGTCGGAGACGTAACAGTTGTGAGAAAAGAATAGAATCCTTTCAAGAGGGAGGATGGGAGGATGTATAGAGAAGGAATGCGTGCGAGGCAGTTGGTTTATAGTAAACTGTCGTGCATAGACCAGCAAAACATAAAGAAACTGTTATATCTAAGAAATTAACAGCTGGCGAGGAAATTGTGAAGGTGAGTTTTATGCCTGGATGAAAGTCGGAGAAAAAGGCAATGAAGTCCTGGAGATCAGACAATGGCATGTCTGAAACACCAAAACAGTCATCGATATACCTGCTATAGAGCTCCGGGAGCCTACCAGTGTATTGACTCCATACCTGGTGTTCATGATAGCCCATGAACAGACAGGCATAACTAGGACCCATCTTAGTGCCCATGGCAACCCCGCTGATCTGGTCAAAATAGTCCCCATTAAACTCAAATGAATTGAGGTTAAGGACTAACTCTGCCAGACGCAGCAATGGTCCGGTGGTTATGGTGGGGCCGTGCCTTTTGTCTAAGAAAAATTCCAAGGCTTTAAGGCCGTCAGTGTGAGGAATAGATGTATAGAGTTGTGGTATGTTGGGAGGAGAATGCAGTACCCACCTTGGCCAGCCCCGTGATGAAGTCAAGCTACAAGGATGGGACTAATTTCATCTAGAGGGGATGGGTCTTTGGAAGCCAAAGTGCCCCATATTGGCTCAGGAAATCTAGGGTTTTCCCGGGAATATTGATGATTTTCCTCCAAACTTAGCCTTTCCAGAAAAGGAGTTACTTATTTAGCTCGTGACCCCCACTTGCATCCATTTTCCTTTATAGGTGAAACGGTTACAAGAAAAATTTGTAAGATTTTAAGTTCTCCTTTATGAATAACTTGGAACCTAGGTGCTTACAATATAACAGGACTGTGTTGTCTATTCGTGGTTACCCAGCCACCTATGGTTCCAAATTCTTCAAGTATGTGATTTAGTAATGTTAACTAAACACATAAAAAAGTTTTTGTCACATCACAATGTACCCGACAAAAGAAGAAGTAAAAGTAAAGCTCAGTTTATTTACTAAATATGCTGTGGAGATAAAAGCATGTAGTGCATCTCTGAAACATAAATTACAATTCAGCACACCAGTTAGTTAATGTTCATTTCACTTCACTGGTTCTAGGCCTGTAATAGTTCAAATTGTCACTGTGCCTACCTAACATGTTCTTCCTAATAATGTCTCTGGATTATACCGGATGATGATTTTGGAATTTCCATGGATTCAGAATGTTTGTGTAATTAAACAGTCTCTACACACAAATATGACTTTAGGTTATTATTTAAATGTTCTCAGTCTATTGAATGTGATATGCCTGTAGCAATTGTTCCCAAGTTTTGGTAAGTTCAATTGAGTACAGTCTAGTTCAATTCAATTGAGTTGGTGGTGAGATGGTTCTGGGTCTGACACACTGGCTTTTAGAAGGAGACCTAGATAACACTGAGCACTAGATTCTCTGGGAGTTATCAGGTTGGCAGCTCCTCTATGAATTGTTTTCCAATAACAGATTCGGGGTAACTGTCCACTTGGCGCAGTGCAAGAATCCCTAATTTGTTCTCCAGCTGATCATTGGCATTGGTTCTGGTTCAGTCCATTCCCTACTCAACAGTCTGTCCATCCATCTAATATGATCTTATCAACTTGTTCTTCAATAATCTGCTATAATCTGCAGTAATCTGAAGTAATCTGCGCTAGATCTGCAATGATCTGCGATAGGTCTGTGATAAATCTGCTATAAATCTGCGATAATCTGCCATAAATATGCGAACAACGTCTTCCTCACCTCACGTGAATAAACATGGTGATCCTATTTATTGATGCTCAACTGATGATGGTTCTCCAGTTGACAAGAATAAAAAGGGCTACAGATAGAAGTTGTAGAAAGTAGAAGATTCAGGAAGTACCTACAAGTTGAGAGCTATAGTGTCTCTTCTTTGTACTGGTATCAGGAATCTGTCAATTCATCTGGCAAGCTACATCCTCTTTTGCTCTTGCACATAGTGATCTGTTTAGGCTGTTGTTCTCACAGAGGACACAGACACAGAGACTGACAAGGCTGGTAGATGAGTGATGGAGAGTTCATGAAGGAATGCACACAACAAGATCTGATCCTGAACAACAATGGTACAGAACAGGGTGATGATGATGGTATATCATTCATATAAACTCACATTATCAAATTAGGGCTGCATAAGATTTTAAGTTAGCTGTTTATTCTTCCTGTTTATTCTTTCTTACTTCCTCTGTCATTTCCTTTACTTACTTCTTCTAACACTGGGGTGATATATCCCATAGTGGTTTAGAAGTGAAGATGCATGAAAGCATATCTTCATTTACTTACTTTTCAGACAGGGGTGCAATATTACTAATGATATTTTCCATGCTGGTTAGTAACGATAATGCATGAAAGCATATGATGGGTATTTCCTTTACTTACTTTTCCAAGCAGGGTTGTGTTATTATAAACTGACATTACCCATGTTGGATAGCAGCAATAATGTAAGGAAACACATAATGAATATTCTTCTGTACTCGCTTTCCAAAACAGGGAGGTGATTTTACATAATGACACTCCACATGTTGGTAGAAGCAATAATGTGCAGAAGCATATAATGAATATTTTCATTCATAAGCTGACACAATTATTGTCATGTATAGAATAAATATTAAGGTGCAGGTGAAGTACGCATTGTAAAATTTCCCGCCGCCTCTCATTCATTGACACCAACACATATACATAGAGATAAAGAGATGAAATGACAAAGTACAGCTCACTCTCTCATTCTAACGCCAATCTTCTTCCTCTTCGTTCACTGGAGTGCCTGGGCTGGGTTGTTAGCCTGCCTTCAGTTGGATCAGAGTGTCAGATGCATTGTCGGTCATTCTGCAAGTCGGTTCCAATATATCACAGCAATATAAAACGCTGGACCTGTCATCAATGCTAATCAGTCATGCAACATAATCATTCTTCACACCACGGACGTATAAAGATATGAGGAAGAGACCATTTATTCCTCCTTCTCTCATTCTCGTGTGTTGAAGATTGGCCATGGATTGAAAAGGTGGCAGCGGTCGCCACAGAAGTTATAGCATGTCTGTTACTAAACCAGGCAATGAATTACCTGGGGATACGGTTTGATCGAAGCCTTGCTTATAATGTGCACATAGACCGGGTGATAGCAAAGGCCAAGCGGGGTTTGGCAGCGATGCGGGTGATGGCGGCAGCAAACTGTGAGCAGCGCCATCTATGTCTTCTGTACGAGGGGCTGGTCATGTCTGTTTTGGAGTATGCAATGGCAATCCTGACTGTCAGCCATAAGCAGATAGAAAGGATGGAAAGGATACAGAATGAAGCTATGCGCATTATTCTTGGATGTACAAGAGATACAGCATGCAGGGCGATGCGCTACCTTCTTGATTTTCCAACCATTGAAGAGAGAATGCAAGTTTGCAGGGCACGCGCCTACCTCAGAATTAACGCAAACACACAGCATCCACTGCATAGTGAAATTAGGAAGGTGAAGGGCAGCAGGTTAAAAAGAGGACGGTCGTGGATGGGTCAAGCCGAAGACATTCTTCAACAGGTGTGTTCACTTGAGGACTTAGAACCTGGCGAGGAGTGGGTGCAAGTGCCAACAGACTTCTGCACATCCTTTTCAGTTTGCATCCAACTAGATAGAAAATGCAGACAAGAAAATCCGGCTGCTGTGGAGGCTGAAGTACAAGCGTTGATTTTCGAGAATTCGCTAGACAGTGACGCGGTCATCTACACAGATGGGTCGGTCGTCCGACATGTGAGAAGCTCATGGGCCTTTACAGCTCGGGCCGGAGGGAGAATTGTGAAGGAGGACTCTGGTGCTTTCACTGAAACCACAAGTAGCCTGACCATGGAAGTCATGGCAGTAAGTAAAGCAATAACATGGCTCGAGACACAGACATTCACTAGGGCTTCTTTCCTTAGCGACTCAATGAACATGATCAAGAGGATAGAGGAGGGGTCGATCCGAAGAGAATGGTTGCTGCCTCTGGAGCGGTCTCGGCTGGCAAAGATTAGTTTCATCTTCGTGCCAGGGCATGCGGGAGTACAAGGAAATGAGCGGGCTGACAAGCTCGCAGGTGAGGCTACTGTGGAGGGCGGACGCGCCATGGACCAGGCTGACATTCTGAATGCTCTACGAGAAGTGAGACTTTTGCAAGAACCAAGTGATGACTGTGAATCTACAACAATGGCCAGACTGCGAGAGCAGCAAATTAAAAGAGGGGTGGCCAAACAAGAACACTACGCAGGAAGCCAAAGAAGATTGATAAACCAACACAGAACTGGCGTCGTTAGCCGCTACACGCTGCGGGATTTGCTGAGGAGGGGATCCGAGCACTTATGGACTGAATGGTCCGATGTGCAACGAGGATGATCTGTCGACTAACTAACTAACTAACTAACTGTTACTAAACCAGGCTCTGATTTAATCAAGAAGCTATAAGGTTTTCGATGAGAATAGCATTCTGGGCTTAGACTTGCCTCTTCTCACAGCTTAAGATTTGGTGTACAGTACAACACTTCTTTTGAAAACAGAAGATAAGGATGGAGTTAGATATTTTCTAGACAGTGATGGCGGAATCAGCCATTGCCTGAACAGGGATAGAAGTTGGCGGCTATCTCCAGATGGAAGAATATATGCTTCGTGTTGGAACCTTCACACACAGAACTCACATACACAAAGCTTTACCTGACGCATATATCAGCTACATATCCTTTTTAGAAGTACTCTGACACTGAATCAGGCAAGGGACACACAAGTATAAGATACTCCTTAAGAAAACACACCCGGCTTCCCTGAAGATCAAACTGTATGTGCGCGTTCTTATGCTCTTTCCGACCCAGCAGTCTTTGCGAGACGCTATCAAGGCTAGGTCGACCAATCGATGTATAAGATTTGAACACCTGACCTGTCCATCATCGAGTGACATTACTATTTTTAGACATGATACAACATTCCTGACATTCCGATGCGGAATAGCGTAGGCACTTTGAAGAACTATGTGTTTTGGAGCTGTGTCGTGCAACTTTGTAACGTAACGAGGTGCGCAAAATGCGACAAAAGTGATGCCACATCTAACATGAAGATGTGGTACTGAGAAGGGGTTGTGAAGCTGATGGAGTAGCTGATGGAGTAGCGGATGGAGTGGTTGAGTAGATATATAGGTTTTAAGTTGATATACTAGTAGTTGAGTAGATATATAGGTTTTAAGTAGATATACTAGTAGTTTAGTAGATATATAGGTTTTAAGTAGATATACTAGTAGTACTAGTAGTTGAGTAGATATATAGGTTTTAAGTAGATATACTAGTAGTTGAGTAGATATATGGGTTTTAAGTAGATATACTAGTAGTTGAGTAGATATATGGGTTTTAAGTAGATATACTAGTAGTTGAGTAGATATATGGGTTTTAACTAGATATACTAGTAGTTGAGTAGATATATGGGTTTTAAGTAGATATACTAGTAGTTGAGTAGATATATGGGTTTTAAGTAGATATACTAGTAGTTGAGTAGATATATAGGTTTTAAGTAGATATACTAGTAGTTGAGTAGATATATAGGTTTTAAGTAGATATACTAGTAGTTGAGTAGATATATAGGTTTTAAGTAGATATACTAGTAGTACTAGTAGTTGAGTAGATATATAGGTTTTAAGTAGATATACTAGTAGTTGAGTAGATATATGGGTTTTAAGTAGATATACTAGTAGTTGAGTAGATATATGGGTTTTAAGTAGATATACTAGTAGTTGAGTAGATATATGGGTTTTAAGTAGATATACTAGTAGTTGAGTAGATATATGGGTTTTAAGTAGATATACTAGTAGTTGAGTAGATATATGGGTTTTAAGTAGATATACTAGTAGTTGAGTAGATATATGGGTTTTAAGTAGATATACTAGTAGTTGAGTAGATATATGGGTTTTAAGTAGAAATGTAAAGTTGCCAAGAAACCACAGTCAGCCAAACAATGCTGATGTTGACTCCTGCGTCCTTAAAGGATATGCAACTAACTAATTGTATGATACCATTCTTATATCTGATCCCTGGTGTTTGTATGATACCATTCTTATATCTGATCCCTGGTGTTTGTATGATACCATTCTTATATCTGATCCCTGGTGTTTGTATGATACCATTCTTATATCTGATCCCTGGTGTTTGTATGATACCATTCTTATATCTGATCCCTGGTGTTTGTATGATACCATTCTTATATCTGATCCCTGGTGTTTGTATGATACCATTCTTATATCTGATCCCTGGTGTTTGTATGATACCATTCTTATATCTGATCCCTGGTGTTCGTATGATACCATTCTTATATCTGATCCCTGGTGTTTGTATGATACCATTCTTATATCTGATCCCTGGTGTTTGTATGATACCATTCTTATATCTGATCCCTGGTGTTTGTATGATACCATTCTTATATCTGATCCCTGGTGTTTGTATGATACCATTCTTATATCTGATTCTTGGTGTTTGTATGATACCATTCTTATATCTGATCCCTGGTGTTTGTATGATACCATTCTTATATCTGATCCCTGGTGTTTGTATGATACCATTCTTATATCTGATCCCTGGTGTTTGTATGATACCATTCTTATATCTGATCCCTGCTGTTTGTATGATACCATTCTTATATCTGATCCCTGGTGTTTGTATGATACCATTCTTATATCTGATCCCTGGTGTTTGTATGATACCATTCTTATATCTGATCCCTGGTGTTTGTATGATACCATTCTTATATCTGATTCTTGGTGTTTGTATGATACCATTATTATATCTGATTCTTGGTGTTTGTATGATATCATTCTTATATCTGATCCCTGGTGTTTGTATGATACCATTCTTATATCTGATTCTTGGTGTTTGTATGATACCATTATTATATCTGATTCTTGGTGTTTGTATGATACCATTCTTATATCTGATCCCTGGTGTTTGTATGATACCATTCTTATATCTGATCCCTGGTGTTTGTATGATACCATTCTTATATCTGATCCCTGGTGTTTGTATGATACCATTCTTACATCTCTTTCCTGGTGTTTGGATGATACCATTCTTATATCTCATTCCTGGTGTTTGTATGATACCATTCTTACATCTCATTCCTGGTGTTTGTATGATACCATTCTTATATCTCATTCCTGGTGTTTGTATGATACCATTCTTATATCTCATTCCTGGTGTTTGTATGATACCATTCTTACATCTCATTCCTGGTGTTTGTATGATACCATTCTTATATCTCATTCCTGGTGTTTGTATGATACCATTCTTGTAGCTCATTCTTGGTGTTTGTATGATATCATTCTTATATCTCTTTCCTGGTGTTTGTATGATACCATTCTTATATCTCATTCCTGGTGTTTGTATGATACCATTCTTATATCTCATTCCTGGTGTTTGTATGATACCATTCTTGTAGCTCATTCTTGGTGTTTGTATGATATCATTCTTATATCTCTTTCCTGGTGTTTGTATGATACCATTCTTATATCTCTTTCCTGGTGTTTGTATGATACCATTCTTATATCTCATTCCTGGTGTTTGTATGATACCATTCTTATATCTCATTCCTGGTGTTTGTATGATACCATTCTTATATCTCTTTCCTGGTGTTTGTATGATACCATTCTTACATCTCATTCCTGGTGTTTGTATGATACCATTCTTATATCTCATTCCTGGTGTTTGTATTATATCATTCTTATATCTCATTCCTGGTGTTTGTATGATACCATTCTTACATCTCTTTCCAGGTGTTTGGATGATACCATTCTTATATCTCATTCCTGGTGTTTGTATGATACCATTCTTACATCTCATTCCTGGTGTTTGTATGATACCATTCTTACATCTCTTTCCTGGTGTTTGGATGATACCATTCTTATATCTCATTCCTGGTGTTTGTATGATACCATTCTTACATCTCATTCCTGGTGTTTGTATGATACCATTCTTATATCTCATTCCTGGTGTTTGTATGATACCATTCTTATATCTCATTCCTGGTGTTTGTATGATACCATTCTTATATCTCATTCCTGGTGTTTGTATGATACCATTCTTATATCTCATTCCTGGTGTTTGTATGATACCATTCTTATATCTCATTCCTGGTGTTTGTATGATATCATTCTTATATCTCATTCCTGGTGTTTGTATGATACCATTCTTATATCTCATTCCTGGTGTTTGTATGATACCATTCTTATATCTCTTTCCTGGTGTTTGTATGATACCATTCTTACATCTCTTTCCTGGTGTTTTTATGATACCATTCTTATATCTCTTTCCTGGTGTTTGTATGATACCATTCCTATGGCTCATTCCTGGTGTTTGTATGATACCATTCTTATATCTCATTCCTGGTGTTTGTATGATACCATTCTTATATCTCTTTCCTGGTGTTTGTATGATACCATTCTTATATCTCTTTCCTGGTGTTTTTATGATACCATTCTTATATCTCTTTCCTGGTGTTTGTATGATACCATTCCTATGCCTCATTCCTGGTGTTTGTATGATACCATTCTTATATCTCTTTCCTGGTGTTTGTATGATACCATTCCTATGCCTCATTCCTGTTGTTTGTATGATACCATTCTTATATCTCTTTCCTGGTGTTTGTATGATACAATTCCTATGCCTCATTCCTGGTTTTTGTATGATACCATTCTTATATCTCATTCCTGGTGTTTGTATGATACCATTCGTATATCTCATTCCTGGTGTTTGTATGATACCATTCTTATATCTCGTTCTTGGTGTTTGTATGATACCATTCTTGTAGCTCATTCCTGGTGTTTGTATGATACCATTCTTATATCTCATTCCTGGTGTTTGGATGATACCATTCTTATAGCTCATCCCTGGTGTTTGTATGATATCATTCTTATAGCTCATTCCTGGTGTTCGTATGATATCATTCTTATATCTCAATACTGGTGTTTTTATATCATTCTTATAGCTCATTCCTGGTGTTTGTATGATACCATTCTTATATCCCATTCCTGGTGTTTGTACGATACCATTCTTATATCTCATTCCTGGTGTTTGTACGATACCATTCTTATATGTGATTGTTGTTGTTTGTACGATACCATTCTTATATCTCATTCCTGGTGTTTGTATGATACCATTCTTATATCTCATCCCTGGTGTTTGTATGATACCATTCTTATATCTCTTTCCTAGTGTTTGTATGATACCATTCTTACATTTCATTCCTGGTGTTTGTATGATACCATTCTTATATCTCATTCTTGGTGTTTGTATGATACCATTCTTATATCTCATTCCTGGTGTTTGTATGATACCATTCTTACATCTCATTCCTGGTGTTTGTATGATACCGTTCTTATATCTCTTTCCTGGTGTTTGTATGATACCATTCTTATATCTCATTCCTGGTGTTTGTATGATACCATTCTTACATCTCATTCCTGGTGTTTGTATGATACCATTCTTATATCTCATTCCTGGTGTTTGTACGATACCATTCTTATATCTCATTCCTGTTGTTTGTACGATACCATTCTTATATGTGATTCCTGGTGTTTGTACGAAACCATTCTTATATCTCATTCCTGGTGTTTGTATGATACCATTCTTATATCTCATCCCTGGTGTTTGTATGATACCATTCTTATATCTCTTTCCTGGTGTTTGTATGATACCATTCTCACATCTCATTCCTGGTGTTTGTATGATACCATTCTTATATCTCTTTCCTGGTGTTTGTATGATACCATTCTTATATCTGATTCCTGGTGTTTGTATGATACCATTCTTATATCTCATTCCTGGTGTTTGTATGATACCATTCTTATATCTCATTCCTGGTGTTTGTATGATACCATTCTTATATCTCATTCCTGGTGTTTGTATGATACCATTCTTACATCTCATTCCTGGTGTTTGTATGATACCATTCTTATATCTCTTTCCTGGTGTTTGTATGATACCATTCTTACATCTCATTCCTGGTGTTTGTATGATACCATTCTTATATCTCATTCCTGGTGTTTGTATTATACCATTCTTATATCTCATTCCTGGTGTTTGTATGATACCATTCTTACATCTCTTTCCAGGTGTTTGGATGATACCATTCTTATATCTCATTCCTGGTGTTTGTATGATACCATTCTTACATCTCATTCCTGGTGTTTGTATGATACCATTCTTACATCTCTTTCCTGGTGTTTGGATGATACCATTCTTATATCTCATTCCTGGTGTTTGTATGATACCATTCTTACATCTCATTCCTGGTGTTTGTATGATACCATTCTTATATCTCATTCCTGGTGTTTGTATGATACCATTCTTATATCTCATTCCTGGTGTTTGTATGATACCATTCTTATATCTCTTTCCTGGTGTTTGTATGATACCATTTTTATATCTCATTCCTGGTGTTTGTATGATACCATTCTTATATCTCATTCCTGGTGTTTGTATGATATCATTCTTATATCTCATTCCTGGTGTTTGTATGATACCATTCTTATATCTCATTCCTGGTGTTTGTATGATACCATTCTTATATCTCTTTCCTGGTGTTTGTATGATACCATTCTTACATCTCTTTCCTGGTGTTTGTATGATACCATTCTTACATCTCTTTCCTGGTGTTTGGATGATACCATTCTTATATTTCATTCCTGGTATTTGTATGATACCATTCTTATATCTCATTCCTGGTGTTTGTATGATACCATTCTTATATCTCATTCCTGGTGTTTGTATGATACCATTCTTATATCTCATTCCTGGTGTTTGTATGATACCATTCTTATATCTCATTCCTGGTGTTTGTATGATACCATTCTTATATGTCATTCCTGGTGTTTGTATGATACCATTCTTATATCTCATTCCTGGTGTTTGTTTGATACCATTCTTATATCTCTTGCCTGGTGTTTGTATGATACCATTCTTATATCTATTTCCTGGTGTTTGGATGGTTTTAAAAAAAACTGAAAATTTTGTTGCGTATCTCTTACGGGACGTTGCAGTCAACACCAGCATTTTCTGCTGCTGTTGATGTACTAGGCAAGTGTTACGTTCAGTAGTTTGCCATTGCTTTCTGACCGACCGGCCCCTATACCTTTTTCGAAAAAACCAGCACCGCTGTGTTTCGAACCCGGGTATACGCGCTCCCAAACCGCATTCGCAAGCCCTTAACCACAGAGAACGGTTTGGATGGTACCATTCTTAAATCTAATTCCTAGTGTTTGTATGATACCATTCTTATATCTCATTCCTGGTGTTTGTATGATACCATTCTTATATCTCATTCCTGGTGTTTGTACGATACCATTCTTATATCTCATTCCTGGTGTTTGTATGATACCATTCTTATATCTCATTCCTGGTGTTTGTATGATACCATTCTTATATCTCATTCCTGGTGTTTGGATGATACCATTCTTATATCTCATTCTTGGTGTTTGTATGATACCATTCTTATATCTCATTCCTGATGTTTGGATGATACCATTCTTGTAGCTCATTCCTGGTGTTTGTATGATACCATTCTTATATCTCATTCCTGGTGTTTGTATGATACCATTCTTATCTCTCTTTGCTGGTGTTTGTATGATACCATTCTTGTAGCTCATTCCTGGTGTTTGTATGATACCATTCTTATATCTCATTCCTGGTGTTTGTATGATACCATTCTTATCTCTCTTTGCTGGTGTTTGTATGATACCTTTCTTATATCTCATTCCTGGTGTTTGTATGGTATCATTCTTATATCTCATTCCTGGTGTTTGTATGATACCATTCTTATATCTCATTCCTGTTGTTTGTATGATACCATTCTTATATCTCATTCCTGGTGTTTGTATGATACCATTCTTATATCTCATTCCTGGTGTTTGTATGATACCATTCTTATATCTCATTCCTGGTGTTTGTATGATACCATTCTTATATCTCATTCCTGGTGTTTGTATGATACCATTCTTGTAGCTCAATCCTGGTGTTTGTATGAAACCATTCTTATAGCTCATTCCTGGTGTTTGTATGATACCATTCTTATAGTTCATTCCTGGTGTTTGTATGATACCATTCTTGTAGCTCATTCCTGGTGTTTGTATGATACCATTCTTATAGCTCATTCCTGGTGTTTGTATGATACCATGTTTATATCTCTTTCTTGGTGTTTGGATGATACCATTCTTATATCTCATTCCTGGTGTTTGTATGATACCATTCTTATATCTCATTCCTGGTGTTTGTATGATACCATTCTTGTAGCTCATTCCTGGTGTTTGTATGATACCATTCTTATAGCTCATTCCTGGTGTTTGTATGATACCATTTTTATATCTCTTTCTTGGTGTTTGGATGATACCATTCTTATATCTCATTCCTGGTGTTTATATGATACCATTCTTATATCTCATTCCTGGTGTTTGTATGATACCATTCTTGTAGCTCATTCCTGGTGTTTGTATGATACCATTCTTATAGCTCATTCCTGGTGTTTGTATGATACCATTCTTATAGCTCATTCCTGGTGTTTGTATGATACCATTCTTGTAGCTCATTCCTGGTGTTTGTATGATACCATTCTTATAGCTCATTCCTGGTGTTTGTATGATACCATTCTTATATCTCTTTCCTGGTGTTTGGATGATACCATTCTTATATCTCATTCCTGGTGTTTGGATGATACCATTCGTAAAAAAAAAAAGTCGCTTAAAAGTCCACAGGGCCGACTTTTTTGCATAGGGTTTTATGATACCATTCTTATATCTCATTCCTGGTGTATGTATGATACCATTCTTATATCACATTCCTGGTGGTTTGATGGTATCATTGGGTATGTCTACTGTAGATTGTTTCTGGTAGGATTTTAAATCCACTGCTGTAGATTTTTTTTCTTTTTGCTGTAATGAAGAATGTTATAGCTATAACTATATTGCTTTATATTTCGATATAGTGTTATAGTTATATTGTTTTATTATATAAATTGGAGGCGATTGTCGAAGAATTCCACTGGTGTTTGAAACTGTAGAGTCAACCGGCTCTTTCAATGTGGCAATGATGTTTATACACGGCTGCATGTTGCGTTCGCCATAGGTAAACCGACAACTGGTTCGTTACTACAGGACGATTTCAAAACATGAATGACATGGAAACTTGTAATACCTGTGGTTTTACTGAATGTGCTTGGTTTGCACAAGACATCGCCTTAATGAGACCTCTCTGTGGATTTACTGAACATGCTTAGTCTATACAATGCACATCTTTAATGAGACCTCTCAGTGGTTTTAACGAGTAACCTTTAATTGTACAAGGAAAACGTTTAGTGAGGTTTGAAGTTTTCCTGGTTTAGCAAAGAAAGGTTTAATGTGTACAGCGTACACCCATTATGGGATTAGAAATCCCAGTGGTTTTACTGGAAAATCTTTAATTTTACAAGGAACACACATAATGAGAGTAGAATTATCTCTGGTTTTACTGAACAATGTTTAATTTCTACAAGAAACAGTCATAATGGGATTAGACGTCTGTAAACAAGATGCTAGGGGGCGAAACAATAGTATTACACATAATAGAGGAAGCAGACATCGTTTGTGTGGATGTGGGGGAATGGGTGATGAGAGATTGGGGTGTAAATAACGACATCAAGGTTACAATTACCATGAATAATTAACACGAAACACAGAATGGCAGAGGGCGCATGTACCAATTAGATTAATTTGACAGTGGCGACGAACTTCAGTACCATTGATAAACATTACAAGAGTGTGTGTGTGAGAGAGAGAGAGAGAGAGAGAGAGAGAGAGAGAGAGAGAGAGAGAGAGAGAGAGAGAGAGAGAGAGACTGACAGAGAGAGAGAGAGAGAAAGAGAGACAAAGAGGAATAGAGGGAGGGCGATAGAAAGACACAGAGAAACAAAGTGATAAAGAGATAGATGAGGTAGAAAAAGGGATAGTCAGAGAGGGAGTTGTATATATAGTGGGTTATAGAGAGGGATAAAGAGGGGGATAGAGAGAGAGAGAGAGAGGGATCGAGAGAGGGATAGAGAGAGAGGGATCGAGAGGACAGTGGAGTTGTATATATAGTGGGTTATGGAGAGGGATAGAGAGGGGGATAGAGAGAGAGAGAGGGATCGAGAGAGGGATAGAGAGAGAGGGATCGAGAGAAGGACAGTGGAGAGATTGGTAGAGAAAGGGTGGTAGAGGAGAGATGGTGACAGAGAGACAGACACCAAAGAGAATCATTCAGAACAATAAAACAATATGAGATGGAGAGAGAAAGATAAACACAAAGTGAGAGACAGAAGCAGAGAGCTAAGCCGAGAGATAGACATAAATAAAGATACAGACCGACAGAGAGGGACCAACCGAAAGAGAGAGTCAAAGAGACAGGCGGAAGGAGAGAAGACACACAGAAAGCGAGACAGACAGACAAATAACATAACAGCAGAGAGACAGATACAGAAACACACCACTAGAGAGAAAGACAGACAAGGGTATCTAGATAATAATCGTAAAAGTCTACGAGCTGGAAAGTCGACTTCATTTCTTTTCTAACTAAGTTAGAGAAGAAGATTCCACAGTGATCTCGTCGAATAAGTTCTTAAGAGCCCTTTCTGGACGTGGCTGGTCACTCCGTCTGCGATTACCATGGAACTATTGGTATGCTAGGAGGCATCACGATGAACGTGATCATTGGATGACTGACACTGGTCACTTAGGTCGTTCCTTAAGTGACTGTGACCAGAATTTGTGAATTGTCCTACTACAGCTTCAAAATCACCAATACAAACTTCTGAAAAGAGCGGCAGTTGCATCATTCCATGTGTGGGATGTGGATTTTAATTCCTGAGAATATTGTTAAGATGTCTAGGGGATTTTATTGATTCTCTGGTCACTGGTTAGAATGCAGGGTGATCAGGGATATTTACCACAAATCCCAGGAGAAAAGAGTTCAATCCTTGAAACAATGGCATCTGTGTGTAGGTTTCCCTTCCCACTTCATCACCCTTTAAATTAACTATAGTGCTAGAAGGATATTGATTGCTCACAACATATAAACAACCACATGTTGGACACCACATTTACTTGATGTACACAACACTTTTGGACAAACAGTTCAGGTATTAACACAAGATCTGCAGTTACATATCATTGGCACCTTTCCGTCTTGACAGACGATAGTTTGGTACATTGTGCTTCAAAAAGGCTTAATAACTACGATCCGTGGCGGTGGCGAGTGTGGCTGGTAAGGCCAATTCTTGCTGCAAATGTTTGCCCACAGTAGGTGCATGTGAAAACATGGTTATTTCCACCATTTTGCACCATCTTACGTCTCAAACGCTTGGTGTGTGACTTTTCTGCAATAATTTTCTCCTTTGTCTTTATTCCATTTCTGATAGTTGCCCTCCATGCAACACGTTCAGCGGCGACGTGCTCCCAATGTGCATTATCAATGCCTGTATCAATCATGTCCCGCTTACACACATCTTTGTATCGTAGAAGAGGCCGACCCTGAGATCTCCTACCCGTCTGTAATTCACCAAAAAAGATGTCATTTGGTATTCTACCATCATCCATCCTCCTAACGTGTCCTATTGTCAAAGACTCGACCGCATCCCCTCCGCCAGGGAGAGCGGTCAATCCTGAAGAGACCAGGAGGAGATACGGTGCCCGAGGCAAGGGCAGGGGAGATGAGGTAATAGGAGAAGGTTAGCCACTCCCTCATGAGACACGCAGGCGTTGTTCAGAGAGTTAGCACTCTCATCACGATAACATCACACCTCGTGTAGCCACAGCACAGTTGAGTATGCACTCAACAAGCCACGGTTGCCAACGGCGTGCGATGTGAGGTAACACGCACCAAGGTGAAGGTCACGCCGCGTGGTGTGTGACCATGGGACAGAAGTTGGTCGGACGGGAGACCGGACTTTGTAGCGTTCACATCGTTAGAATAGGGCTAGGAGATTTGTGTTCACTGAATAGATAGAGTTAGCATAGGGTAGCAGTTTATGTTAGATAATTCTGTGACTGTATGTGGTGTGTTTCAATAGCGACTGTCTACTGCTTGTTAGCGAGCCAACGGCAATAAAAATGGACCATGCATTTTGCCTCCCACACGACTTGCAAGTTTCTTGTATGGTGTGAGAGAAGTACCCGATGATGCCTGTCAGTTGAGTTGTTGACAGGCCAGGGTAATTGTGGTGTCAGAAAGTGGTGCTTGGACGAAAGCGCCAAGCTAATACCCACAGTAAAAGGGTAATTGTGGTGTCAGAAAGTGGTGCTTGGACGAAAGCGCCAAGCTAATACCCACAGTAAAAGGTAATTGTGGTTGTCAGAAGTGAAGCTTGAATGTAATATTCAAGCTACTCCACTCGTCCACGAGGCTCTAGACTAGGGTTTAATTTGTGTAGTGACGGTGATTTGTGCAGACGAGAGAAATTTTGCAAGCTAAAAATGTGCCTATCGTGACGTATTAAACTGTTTAATTGTGTTTATGAAATATTTATTTAGTCAAAGTATGTATTCATCAAAGCTGTAAGTATTAATATTCTTGTTTTCTCATATTTATTTATATATTTACCTTTTTGTTGAGAAATGAGTACCAAAAATGATTCACGGCGGAGCGATACAAAGCCAGCCGACAATATCGATTTTTCATCGCGCTGTGCTGTGACGTCAGATGATTGACAAACAGTCGTCTGGGCTCATTAGCATACAGCAATCGAGTGTGTAGAGAATGGCTAAACGGCTGCCCGCCTGAATCGGTACGTTATATCATTTATTAGTTATTTATTTCAACTACTAAATGAATATATTTATTTATTTACACATTATTATGTTATTTTGATTTCTTTACAAGCATTTATTCATTTTTGGGTCTATTTTCTCTTTGCTTATCGTCACGATGGAACTATTTTCGGGCTAAGCATCTGATACTTAGCTGCACAACGCTTACAGAAATTAACTAGGTTAGTAACGAAAGGCAATTACTGGTTAGAACAAAGACAGGACATTGACATTAAAATTAATTGATACATGTTCTAGTTGTTCGTGAGTCTGTCATTGTCTAAGTCATTGTCCTTAGTTGTCGAGTAAATCATATCGTTAAGGAGGCGTGTTTACTGCTGCCCTACATATCAGAGGGCAAACAACAGCTGTGCACATACACCTGTAGGCCAAATACCGTGTGCTACGTACGAAACGTGTCGCCACCCCAGTGTACCAAACAAGGTGACCTGTGTCAAAGGAGCGTCGTCCCCACATTAAGCTGAGTACAACTATATTTTTGGCATGCATTGTGATTAATAGTGCATCTCTTTTTCAGCTTGTGATACACTATCATATTTTTGTGCTCTGATTTTCCAACATTGAAATTTTGTGCAGCATATAAACTGGAAATAAAATTAATATTCCGTAACAAGGAACAAATATAAAACATCATAGAGACATAGCTAAATAAACAAAGTAGTCCAGATCAACGCTAGCTAAAGTACTAAACAGCATGGCTACTTTATCTGATTTTATAAAAGCAGGTAAAGATCTAGAATACACAGGAAAAGAGCTACAACAATATGCAGATCAGAAATTTAAAGAAGCAAAAGAGGAACAAACACGAAAAGAGAATGCGGAGAGAGACGAACGCGCACGAAAAGAGAATGCGGAGAGAGACGAACGCGCACGAGAAAGAGAAGAAGAAAGACAACATCAAATACAATTAAAACAACAACAGCTAGAACATGATAAGACAGTTAAACAACAGCAGTTAGAACATGAGAAGGAGATAAAACAGAAAGAAATAGAATTAAAACAAAGGGATTTAGATCTAAAGGAAAAACAGATTCAAGTAGAATCAGAGACACAGTTGAAAATGAAAAGCATGGACGTAGAGTCACACGCAGAGGTCTCTGCCACTAAACTAAGAATGCAACAAGAGGAAAATAAGTTCAACAAATACAAAAATATTATCAAACCATATTGTAAAGAGGACTCCATATCTGCCTGGACAGAGAATGTAGAGTATCAATTTAAATATCACCAAGTTCCTTTAGAGATGTGGGCTCCTATTTATATGAAGAATCTGAGTGGTGAGCCCCTTAAAGTAATAGAGTCTATTCCTATTGAACTTAGATCTAGCTATCAATACATCCATGATAGGATTATGCAGCACTTTTTACTTGATGCCCCTGGGTATCAGGTTCAGTTCTCAAATTTAAAACCTAAACCTAGTGAAACTTTTATAGATTATTTTTCAAATGTGCAGAGTGTACTAAACAGGTGGCTTAAAGCAGCTAACATAGGAAAAGACTTTGATAGATTAAAAAACCTAATAGCTATGGACAAGTGTATATCTACTATACCTTCTCCTTTTGCTAAGTTTTTGCAGCAGTCGGACATTGAGAACATCGAGCAGTTCGAAAAAAAAGGCTCAGCATATTTTTCTTCTAACAGAGAGATTTTTAAGACCTCAAGTGACTCTGAGATAGTTTCCTTTGTCAAAGACCAATCAAAAAACTATCAGGGTAACAGAAAACCTTTTCAGAAGTATGATAACAAAGACAGAAAAGTTTCCAAATGCATGTACTGTCAACTAATGCACGACACTTATGCTATGTGCGACAAATCGCCGAATTATCCGGCGCACCTTGAAAATGTGATCAAGAAGCAGCAAAGCAAACGGTCTGCATACAGGCGTGCAATCAAATGTTTTTTTTTGTTCCTCTTATGGCCATTATTCTAATAAGTGCCTTGGCCGCCAACGTTTGAAAGCTAACAACGCTATGTTGATTGACACCTCTTCAGATAGTGGTAGTGAGAATGAGTGTGAGGTTGAAAGTGACTTACCAACTAACCAAGCAGAGGATGTGTGTGCTGCTAACGATATATTAAGCTTTGACAGCTGTGAACGATGTCACCAATTCCATGCAGACGGAAGACTAGAATGTGGACATACAGTACCATGCTCATCTGAGAGTGTGAATGCAGCACTAGCCTCCAGAGGCAGTTTGGTGTTCCACAATGCAATGGTCAATGATGTACCATGCCAATGTTTGCTGGATAGCGGCAGCACCCTTATTGGTCTTCGAAAAGAACTAGTGAGTCCGGGGGATTACACAGGTGACACTGTGAAATGCCGAACCTTTTCGGGTAACGTTGAAATTTACCCTTTGGCAAAAGCCCGTATTGATTCTCCGTTTCTTTCCGGTACCTTTACTTGTGCAATACTTAACAACCCTTGTACAGATTTAATTTTGGGGTGCTTACCTCAACTGAAACAATGTACTAGTGAAGAAATAGTTGCATGGGAGAAATTAAATGCAGCTAAGGCAACAACCAGAGTTGACACTTCAAAACATCATGACCCATTACAAAATGAGACACTACTAATGCTTTTTCCAACCAGCACAGATGACAAAAACACACAAAAACTTATACACCAGCAGAAATCTGATTTTAATGTGTCTCCATACTTAAAATTGTCAAAAGGCAAAGCAAAAATGACCAAGAATGCATCTTGGTTCGTTAAACGTAATAATGGCATTTCAACTACATGTCATATTACTAGTAACCATGAACAGGTGTTACTTGAACAACATCAGTTAGGTGTGCTAAACAATGCACACAAAACACCATGTGCGGGTCATCTTGCATACAGCAATGCCAGGCCAAGTGTTTTCAATAACATAAAATTATTTTGTCATAATCTATTTGCTTGTAATGGCTGTCATCAATTGGTACAAAAGTTGAAGGGTAAACATCCTACAGCTGAAGTACAACCCTCTACACTGGCACCCAAGCCATTTGATAGAGGAAGGGTCAGTTCTACCACAAGCACACAAACAAAGGTGCGAAAACAAGTAATCTGGAACTTGATCAAGACAGATTTAGGCTACTTCCATACAAACGAAATGGCAAGGACCATTCAAAGTAGCACATAACCATGGTACATGTTGACTATGAAATATCGATAAACAGACACTTAGAGATATTCCATGTCAACATGCAGAAACCTCACTTTTCAAGACAAAAGACAGAAGTAGTGACAGACGAACAGAGTGCACCAACATTTAGTGATCAGACGACAGACATACATAGCGCAACTACACTAGTTAGTGAGACTGGCAAATCCGACGAGGGGCATACATGTAGTGAACTTATAGAATACACATGAATAAATCAGAATACTGATGACTGGACAATACACCTACTGAAACTGAGACATGCCTTTGACAGAGTGCGACTCTTCGGTCTCACGGTCAAACCAAGCAAAGTCAAATTATGCCTAAAATAAATTCATTTTTGGGTCATGTCATTTCTCAAGTCCAACTGTAGACTGACCTGAAAAGTAGTACCAAAATTATGAATCTGACCATGTCTAACAGAAAGAAACAGGTCAGAAACCTTTTGGGATTAGTAAATTACTCAGAAATTATAAATCTATATTCCAATGTTTTAAAAGCATCTGTAAAAATGAAATGTCAAAGATGCATTATTAATTTCTGCACTGTCAAAAATGAAAATCCTTTTTTGTAATATGCCAATCCTCCGCTTGCCTAATCCTAGGCTCGTTTATTATTCTAGGACAGATGCCATCGGTACTAGGCCAAAGTTTTGAGAGCATCTTCCACCCGATTTGCTACGTGAGCCGTAAGATCACACCTGTTGAGTCCAGAGATTCCATATCACAAGTGGCAACCCTAGGCGTCATCTATACGGTGAGAAAGCTCCATCTAATTCTGACGGATGTTCACTGCATTGTCCAGACCGACAACTCCCCGATCACGGTCATACAGAGTGGTGTGCATCAAAATGACCGGATATACAGGGGGTCACTAATTTTACCATCTGGGGTAGAAATACCTGAAATCCAACAGTTAAATGTAGAGTGATAGTTAGTACATGAATATTTGATAATATAAGATGTAAAATAGCTTACATACATATCCACATTATTGGCGTAATCATGTACCAAAACACTGAACTATCATATGTCCGTAGACATCAGATTAAGAACTATGCTACTATACTTAGATACCACCGTGTGAACGAGGACAGCTCATTTCCAACTAAGCTCCATTCCGGTGTATCATGTGTGTTAAACGCAGAAAACAGTGTCAGAACAGTGCTTAATTTCAGACACAAAAAGGCTGAACTACGACACCAGTTAACTCTACACGTGCACTACCGAGAGAACATTAAGATGACTATGTGATGTATTTCAGATACCCAGGCAAAGTGTGTAGATATATTATGCCTATACAACAAATGTACAAACGTTAAGGCAACTACTAACCTGTGGAAACTGAAGACCATGTATATAAACTTATTGTGATATGTAAAAAATTATTTTAAGATAACGATCAGGTAGATGTAGGTTAGGGAAAGATAATAGTTCTCATTTAGTTTAATAGAATAGTTAATACAGTATTTAAAATTTACTTAGCTTAAATATTAAAATATTAGTTTAGACATAGAAATACTTAAAATTAAATTTATGTTAGGAATAGTACCATTTAGAGGGTTACACTTCATTTAGCTATAGCTTAGTTTAGCTTACCCCATCTTAATAAAACCATACCATCCAACTAACATTACCATGTATTAGTATCATCCAGTCACACCATAATAGAATAAAAACATTATATAAGTGAACATACATCTTTTACAACATTTAGATTAACAACATCACTCATGTAATTTCTTTCAGCTATTAAAAACATTATTTAGCTTAGTATTGAGAAAAATAGATAATTGCTATTCATATCATCCATTTAATTAAGGTACATAACTCACATCACATCTATGACATTTAGTTAGTTATATTACATCCCTTAGATTAGATAAAGATAAGAATTAATATAACCATATCATATAATTAACATAACAAAGTTAATAAAGTAATTAACACATAGTTATAGAATTAGTATTAGTAGGGTAGAATATAGAATTTTTATTTTAGTGTAATATAGTATGATAAGATCAAGGGAACAAACCATCAACCCTTGCTCATCCATGCAAATATATTGTATATACATGACTCGTGCAACGACTTTCGCACAGTCATTGGGCTCACTTATCTCAAACTGAGCCAAATCTGTACAGTCTCACTCCAAGGTTTTTAAATAAGTAGAAGAATAAGTATGGAGGGATGAGTGATGGGTGATAGAAGTAAGGGTGAAAGGAGTATGACAGAAGTGTGAAAGTGAGAATGAATGAAAGATAGACGGGAGAGATTGCAAGCAGTCAGCAACTTCTTCTGCTGCCTGCCACGACTTTTAATATTTGTCTGTGTTAATGTTGGTTTTCGTTAGTGAAAATGTGTTGGTATTAATGTGTTGTCTGTGATATAGTTTAGAACTTAGATTACAGTATTTTGGGTTTCATAACAATGGAATGTAGTCACGAATCAGTGTTATATACCTGCTTGTGGCCACATTGAACAAAATTATGACACTCAAAAAACTAACATACATACACAGATAAGTTAGAAATATAGAGTAGAACTTAGATTAGTAGATTTATTACATCCAAACACGCAAACAACCAGAAAAACAAACATATAAATTGCATACACTATTTGTAAATCAAAGGCAGATAACTTTGGGGCCAGGGGACATAATAGACAACGAAGAACTAAATTAACAGTGAAATAAAGTCTTACGCGCGGAAGCGAAGGAGGTAAAGCCAGTCGCACACACTCTTGTAGAATGGTTGTTAAATATTATATGGGGGACATGAAGCAATTCATGTGTTGACCCTAAGAAAGTCAACTTTGTATGGGTAGTAAGTTAATTTACTATGTGAGGGCAGGTCTTATAAGACAACGGTCCGGTTCAGACATACCTCTGATAAATATAATATAGCATGTGAGTAGGGGCTCACGCCAACCAGGCAAGTTTGTGGCGATTGCCAGTAGCCAATTGAGGCTTTACTACATTGTGACAATAGTTATTAATAGTCTATTGGAATGCCCAGAGCCAGGTTATCTAGAGTCTTTGACAAAAATTAGAGACACTAATTTTTTGTTTAGGAACCTCTTGCGTCACAACCAATGAGTGAAAGTTGATGACGCAACACAAGAGGGGTGGGTGTGTGTCAAAGACTCGACCGCATCCCCTCCGCCAGGGAGAGCGGTCAATCCTGAAGAGACCAGGAGGAGATACGGTGCCCGAGGCAAGGGCAGGGGAGATGAGGTAATAGGAGAAGGTTAGCCACTCCCTCATGAGACACACAGGCGTTGTTCAGAGAGTTAGCACTCTCATCACGATAACATCACACCTCGTGTAGCCACAGCACAGTTGAGTATGCACTCAACAAGCCACGGTTGCCAACGGCGTGCGATGTGAGGTAACACGCACCAAGGTGAAGGTCACGCCGCGTGGTGTGTGACCATGGGACAGAAGTTGGTCGGACGGGAGACCGGACTTTGTAGCGTTCACATCGTTAGAATAGGGCTAGGAGATTTGTGTTCACTGAATAGATAGAGTTAGCATAGGGTAGCAGTTTATGTTAGATAATTCTGTGACTGTATGTGGTGTGTTTCAATAGCGACTGTCTACTGCTTGTTAGCGAGCCAACGGCAATAAAAATGGACCATGCATTTTGCCTCCCACACGACTTGCAAGTTTCTTGTATGGTGTGAGAGAAGTACCCGATGATGCCTGTCAGTTGAGTTGTTGACACCTATCCATCTAAGTCTACGAAGACTGAGCATGGAATACACCGTCACACAACCTGATCTTTCCAATACTTCAGTATTTGTGATTTTGTCTTGCCACTTAATACCAAGTATTCTTCGCAGACACCGCATATGAAAGCTGTTTAACCGTTTCTCTTGGCGAGAGTAAGTTGTCCAGGTTTCACTGCCATAAAGAAGAGTACTAAGGACACAGGCTTGGTAGACGAGGACTTTTGTTGTGGCAGTAATCTTCCTGTTCTCCCAGACTCTTTTTGCTAACATGTTCATTGTTGTTGCTGCCTTGCCAATCCTGATGTTGATTTCCTGATCGAGGGATAATTTGCTATTTACCACTGATCCTAGATATGTAAAATGGTCTACTATCTCCAGTTCGGCGTCGTCAATAAAGATTAATGGTACACCATGTGCACCTTGTGACATAATCTGTGTCTTCTTTTTGTTAATTGTTAAACCAAATTCAGAACAAGCATTGGAGAATGCAGATAGTAGATGTTGTAATTCTTCCTCAGAGTGGGTCGTAATCGCAGCATCATCCGCAAAAAGCAAC